>JAVJIF010008533.1:0-168053 GCA_038442645.1 Agave tequilana
TCTCCCCTTGTTCTGGAAAACCTAGGATATTCACAGGCTAAGGGACACCAGGAAGCATCACGGGGCCACAGTCAAACACGACACGTGGCCCTACCAGAAGGTCGCGAAAACACGATTTTTGTCGCATTTTCGCGGCCCTTCTGGGGCCCCTCCTACTGCACACCACTCCTTATATCTCTATCGCTTTGTCTGAATCTGCCCCAGATTTGACAGATAGGCTTCTAAAGTTAATGGCTATATTTAGGTTCTAAAAATCACCAATAAATGGAATTTTTATGCTTCTTCTTCATTTCAAGCCATGAACCTAGAAATATACAAGAGAGGTATTATAAACAAAATTTAATATTGAATAAATATGAAGATGTTGTATGAAATATGCAATTTTAGAGACTAATCACACCCCCACACTTATCTTTGGCTCGTCCTGAGCAAAATAGAAAAACTATTAAGAAAATTATTACACCACTTTCGCAGGTGACGCGATTACACAGAGCATGTGCACAAACTGTTAAACCTCTACGTTTCCCTTAAGGAGAAGTTTTGTCTCCTGAGAGTTTTCAGCGGATTACACCCACAAAATCCATAAAGAAAGGAAATAAATGTTATTATTTTGAAAACATATTTTGAAATAGAGAAAAGTGTTGAAATATTTCTTCGTAAATTTAGGTGATCTAAGGTCATAAATTAACTAGATATTATTTTTCCTTAAACTAAGTCTAAATATAAAATCTTGTTACAAATTAAATGTAAGAATTTAAAATTGAATCGATTCTCTGATCTTTCATAAAACTCCTAGAAAATATACACTTTGTAAATTGTGAAGATTTTTAGGATATTGACTCTAACTTCATGTCATTTATTTATATCAATTTTTGTTCTTTTTTCTCTAGTTTTTTTTAGGCTTTCTAGCTTACCTAGGTAGTAAGCCTTTAGTCGATTACTTTCAAACTAGATGATTTTAGGGAACTAGATGAGAAAACATCCATCAGGTTTAGGACTCGAGTAAACAAGGCTACAAAACTAAAGGGAATTATTTTATTTTTGTCTACCATTTTAGGCATGAATAATCATGCTTCTTGAGGCATAACTACCCAGCTTCAATAAGTGATTTTATTATTTTTATATATATATATATTTATGACATTTTCAGTCTTTATTTCAATCCCAAAAAATTGTGTAAGTGTGAAGTGCATATATCTGAGGCAAAAAAATTCATGATCAAATTATCTTTCCAATCTCACTTTCTTATCCTAAAATTTATACAAGATTTATTATTTTGACTCGGTTTAAGAATTCATAATTTTAGGTCTTCTAAATTCCTAAGATCTTCTTAACTTTCTTAAAAATAAATAAAAACTATTTCTCTTATTTCAAAAAAATTTGTAAAAAAGAAAAGAAAAGAGTTTCTATACAAAAGAAAAAAAATCTAAAAAAAATTCTATAAAGAAGTGTAAAAGAAATTTTTAAGAACAACCTACATTAGTAAACTTTCCCCCACACTTATCTCATGCATTAGCCTCAATGCATTGTGAATGTGTATACGCATGAAACAAATAAAAAGGGAAGGAAAATTATTTCATGGTGGTGATTCCGGTAGTGATCTGATTGGGCTAAGTGTGTTACCCAATCAAGATAATGTGGTAGTTCATAGAACCTACCTTTATTGGCCTCTTTTCTATTTACATATTTACAATCCACAATATGAATTGGATCATGCAAGATCCTATCATGAAAATTATTCCTTTCTTTACATGACCAATCTAAGAAGATCATCACTGAGTCATTATGGCCAATACCTTAGTCCAACAATAGAATGTGATTTTGTGGAATGGATGATTTGGGCTTTGAAATGAAAAGTTCGGGAATCAATACTAACTCGGAAAAATTAACTTTGGGTTTGAGAGTTAGTTTAGGTTCAAAAGTTATGTCCAAATCAAAAATTTAATTTCACATTCTATTCCCATCAATGAAATGGGACTATCCAAAAGAGGTGGTTCAATTTCAAAATCTATGGAAACAAGAATCAATGTTGGCTTGAAAAATGGATCCAACTTGGATAAGGATGCCGGAGTCAACATAGATTCAAAGATTGGAATTGAATCACAAAGTTGTGGGTCACATTCATATTTAAGTTCAATTTCATTGAAATGAAAACTTGCTAATTTGTCAATGGGTAGTTATTGGTCAAGTTCAAGATTTTATGGTGAAACTGAATTTTGGACAAAGTCTTCAAGATTTCAATATTCTTAGTTTTCATAAATATGATTAGAAGTGTTAGGAATAGTCAAAGATTGGATAGGGAGAGTTTCTTTATTCCTACATGATTGGTCACTAATGTTGCATATTTAATGTCACATTTCCATACTTATTTTAGAATAAAAGCCTGCATTGTCCTAATTATTTGTTTAATTTATTTGCAGGCCCAATCCTTAAGGAGATGAAGAGAAATGAGCCCAAAAGCCCACCAGAATTCTGAATTAAATCAGAGTTAATTCGTACACATAAAATCAGGGCAAAATCAAGAGGTTGAAACCGGTTGAGAAGAATCCTCTCAGAATCGATCGGTTAAAGCCAAGAATCCAAGGCCATTTCGTCAGAATCCGGAGCTCAAACGACAAAACCAACAAAGGATAAAGCCAGAAGAAACCCATGAGAGACCCACAACAGGGTGTGGCCATCTGGCCACACCCTGGCCGCGGAAACGCGGCTTGGGCCGCGTTTCGCGGCAATCTTGGGGAGTTAGGGGAGCGTGATCTCCCCCGACCTCCCCGGGATTCTGGTTGTTGGGTTATGCCTATAAAAGGCCATTATCTGCGCTGAAAATGGAGGTGAAGGCAGATTAGGATTTAGCCTAGTTTTAATTCTTTATAGTTTAGGTTTTTCTTTTCTTGTTATGTAATTTGTATGTAACTTAGGGTAGAAGAAGATTCATGTAAGTAAGAGAGAGGGGCTGATGTTGAGAGTGACACCGACGATGTACCCTACTCCTTTCTTTCATTGTCTCAGCAAGTAATAAAGGTAAATGCTTTGTTTGTTTTCTATTTTGCTTTACTTTACATTTGTTTTGCTTTCCTCTTCCTCTTCTACTTTACCTTGGTTGTATTTGTTGAGTGTACAAGTGAATTCCAAAGCAAGTATAACCAAGCTACGTGAGAGCCAGCGATAGTTCATGAAGACGTTCTCCTCTTCCAAGATCCGCATCACTTCGTTCTTCTTATGCTTGACGATATAATGTGCATGGGGACCGAGCTCGAGTTTATAATCTATGCGTTGAACGCCTCCGAAGCAAAAGGTAGAACTTGCAAAAGGGTTTCCAAGTAAGTCATCAATCAACCTAGGTAAGTATCTCTTCACTTTTCTTTCTTTCTTTTCTTTCTTAGTTTAGATCACCAACCACTTCTTCCAAATCGTTTTCATTCTTCTTTCCACTCCATTGTACATAATCGCTTTCTTTTGTTTTCTGAATTTTCCAACTTCTTCATCTTCCATTTTCTACTAACTTTAACTATACTTTCTTTTTCCATTTTTATAACTTTAAAACAGAGAAGAACCTTCGCTTTTATTCTTAACGATTTCAATAAAGAACCGTAAAGCTTCCATCGCAAACCCTCCTTGTGGATCACGACCGCATAGCCACTTGCTATAGCGGAAGAATTGAGCACTTGCACATCTCCTCTCTAAAGTTCTATAATTCTGTATTTTGTGTGTAGGTTTAGCCTCAATCAAATTTTGGCGTTTGTGATTAGTCACTAATGTTGCATATTTAATGTCACATTTCCATACTTATTTTAGAATAAAAGCCTGCATTGTCCTAATTATTTGTTTAATTTATTTGCAGGCCCAATCCTTAAGGAGATGAAGAGAAATGAGCCCAAAAGCCCACCAGAATTCTGAATTAAATCAGAGTTAATTTGTACACATAAAATCAGGGCAAAATCAAGAGGTTGAAACTGGTTGAGAAGAATCCTCTCAGAATCGATCGGTTAAAGCCAAGAATCCAAGGCCATTTCGTCAGAATCCGGAGCTCAAACGACAAAACCAACAAAGGATAAAGCCAGAAGAAACCCATGGAGAGACCCACCAACAGGGTGTGGCCATCTGGCCACACCCTGGCTGCGGAAACGCGGGTTGGGCCGCGTTTTCGCGGCAATCTTGGGGAGTTAGGGGGAGCGTGAACTCCCCCGACCTCCCCGGGATTCTGGTTGTTGGGTTTATGCCTATAAAAGGCCATTATCTGCGCTGAAAATGGAGGTGAAGGCAGATTAGGATTTAGCCTAGTTTTAATTCTTTATAGTTTAGGTTTTTCTTTTCTTGTTATGTAATTTGTATGTAACTTAGGGTAGAAAAAGATTCATGTAAGTAAGAGAGAGGGGCTGATGTTGAGAGTGACACCGACGATGTACCCTACTCCTTTCTTTCATTGTCTCAGCAAGTAATAAAGGTAAATGCTTTGTTTGTTTTCTATTCTGCTTTACTTTACAATTGTTTTGCTTTCCTCTTCCTCTTCTACTTTACCTGGTTGTATTTGTTGAGTGTACAAGTGAATTCCAAAGCAAGTATAACCAAGCTATGTGAGAGCCAGCGATAGTTCATGAAGACGTTCTCCTCTTCCAAGATCCGCATCACTTCGTTCTTCTTATGCTTGACGATATAATGTGCATGGGGACCGAGCTCGAGTTTATGATCTACGCGTTGAACGCCTCCGAAGCAAAAAGGTAGAACTTGCAAAAGGGTTTCCAAGTAAGTCATCAATCAACCTAGGTAAGTATCTCTTCACTTTTCTTTCTTTCTTTTCTTTCTTAGTTTAGATCACCAACCACTTCTTCCAAATCGTTTTCATTCTTCTTTCCACTCCATTGTACATAATCGCTTTCTTTTGTTCTGAATTTTCCAACTTCTTCATCTTCCATTTTCTACTAACTTTAACTATACTTTCTTTTTCCATTTTTATAACTTTAAAACAGAGAAGAACCTTCGCTTTTATTCTTAACGATTTCAATAAAGAACCGTAAAGCTTCCATCGCAAACCCTCCTTGTGGATCACGACCGCATAGCCACTTGCTATAGCGGAAGAATTGAGCACTTGCACATCTCCTCTCTAAAGTTCTATAATTCTGTATTTTGTGTGTAGGTTTAGCCTCAATCAAATTTTGGCGTTTGTGATTGGTCACTAATGTTGCATATTTAATGTCACATTTCCATACTTATTTTAGAATAAAAGCCTGCATTGTCCTAATTATTGTTTAATTTATTTGCAGGCCCAATCCTTAAGGAGATGAAGAGAAATGAGCCCAAAAGCCCACCAGAATTCTGAATTAAATCAGAGTTAATTCGTACACATAAAATCAGGGCAAATCAAGAGGTTGAAACTGGTTGAGAAGAATCCTCTCAGAATCGATCGGTTAAAGCCAAGAATCCAAGGCCATTTCGTCAGAATCCGGAGCTCAAATGACAAAACCAACAAAGGATAAAGCCAGAAGAAACCCCCGAGAGACCCACCAACAGGGTGTGGCCATCTGGCCACACCCTGGCCGCGGAAACGCGGCTTGGGCCGCGTTTCCGCGGCAATCTTGGGGAGTTAGGGGGAGCGTGAACTCCCCCGACCTCCCCGGGATCTTGGTGGTTGGGTTTTCTGCCTATAAAAGGCCATTATGTGCACTGAAAATGGACGTGAAGGCAGATTAGGATTTAGCCTAGTTTTTCATTTCTTAGTTTAGGTTTTTGCTTTTCTTTTCATGTAATTTAGTTTTCATTTATGTAATTCTGAGGAGATCAACTTTCATCGAAGAACAAGACTGAAGCTTGAGCTAAAAGTGACAATTGGTGTAAGGTTTTATTTCTTTTCTTCGATTGTTATGAAATCAAATCAATGCTATTTCCTTGTATGTTCTTTTTAGTTTTCTTCTTCTTTTCTATTTTACCTTTCTTTTTGGTACAACTGTCTTCCAAGTGAGTCTAAAAGCATCGAAAGAGCCTTGCCTTTGCGAGTGCCACCGATAGCTCATGACGATGGAATTGTGAGTCTCTCTGTATCATTTCATGCTTGCGTATCTTGATGATGTAATGTGGAAGAGACCAACACTCGACTCTTATGGGCTATGCGCTAACTGCCTCCAATTCAAGGTAACATTGAAGCTAAGAACTCAAGGTAAGCTTTTGGTGAAAAGAAGGTAAAAATTGTTTTTCTTTTCTTTTTCATTTCTGTAAATTAAATCACTACATCTTCCAACTCTATCATCTCCACTTCATTGTACTTAGTCGCTTTTCATCGTTTTCTGATTTTCCACCTTCTTCATCTTCCATTTTCTTTTAACTTTAAGATAACTTTCTTTTTCATTTTCATAACTAAAAATAGAGAAGAACCTTCGTTTTATTTTCTTAAAAGATTTCAATAAAGAACTGTAACGCTTCCATCGCAAACCCTCCTTGTGAATCACGACCCGCATAGCCACTTGCTATAGCGGAAGAATTGAGCACTTGCACATATTCTTTCTTAAGTTCTATAATCTTGTATTTTTTGTGCAGGTTTACCTCAATCAAATTTTGGCGCCGTTGCCGGGGAGGATAAAACGGTTCTTATTGAAATCTGAATTTTTATTGCAAAATTTTTTAGAACTAAACGAATTTTCTTCTCTGTTGCAGGTTACAGGGCAAGCAAAGCAGAAAATTATTATTGCAGTGACATACAAGTGGCCTCGGGCCTCTGTTCCAAAAAGCAGAGACCAAGGGCCCTCTGAATTGCCGCGTTTCCACGGCAAAAGCCGCGGATCCGCGGCAAGGAAGAGTTGACTACTAACAGCTTTTTGCAGGGCTGCTAGCTTTGCAAATTTTAGTTTGCTGCAATTATTTATTTCTTATATGCCATCACAAAAACCTGCTAATAATCAACAGTAAAAAGTTTGTTGCAAAAGTTAAAAAATGATTAGACGTTTGCATTTTAGGCACGTGTCTTTTCAATTCATTTACTTTTACTGTTGAAGAGTGCTGGAGCAAGGTACGTATGCATTGCATTTAGCATAGGACTCACTTCTTGGTTGATTTATATCGCTTTGAGTGAATCTTACATATCTTGTACACTTGCACAAATTGATCTTAAGGGCACTAACCCATTAACAAGATAAGGTGGGGATTTGATCACCCTTCCTTAGCCCAAAAATCACATTCCAAGCACTCACTAACCCAAGCCTAACTAAATTGAGTAGACGTTGGCCCTAGGGACATCTCGGACTCAATTAGGAGATTATCCTAAGGGGGAAAAATGTTGGAATCTAACTCTTGCAAAATCAATGTCTAGGAAAGGGATTGAGGGCCGAAAGCCCGAAGGTTGGTGGTTATTTAATTAAGGAACGTCTTTGACGGAAAACCTCCCACCAACCTTGCCCTGACCTGGCTGATTAGCTTGTGGTTAAAGTCTACATTAGACCTCCTGTGGACAGTCTAACCAGTTATGAGTCTTCTAGGTCCTAAGTCTACCCTAATTTAGGCTAGAATTTTTTCTTTTTTTGTTTATTTGTTTGTTTTTCTTTGTTTGTATTCTATTGTGTGATATGGACTATAATAATAATTTTTTCAACTACAATAATAATCCATATTACACACCGACTTCATTTTCGGATATTACCAACCCGGCATATCATAACTTTGACCAACCTAGTGTGCCGGATTGGTCTTATCCGAATCAATATGACCCATACCCCCCATCTAATAACTATAATTTCCATAATGAGTTCAACTCTTCACCGAGTCAGTGGGGATTCACCTCCCCCGAGCATAATTTCCAACCACCTTGCCCTCCTTCTCCACCCAGTCCACATTATGTTCAAGATTCATACTCAGTTCCACCCGTCCAAAATAGGAAACCATCAATTTTGGAAATGAGTATGCGTGAGTCCAAACACAAATCCAAAAATCTGATGGACTCACAATTTCACTACCACTTCCAAGACAATTCTTCATCTTTTCATCAAAACAATGAACCTATCAACTATGAAAAGATGCTTGAATCCATGACTCAGGCTCAAAACACTCGTAATCGTGACATAGATATGATGGTCGAATCTCTATGTTCTCACCGTTAGACCAGTTCTGATGTCACTAATCATTCTGTTAGAGCCGAAGAGTCATGTAGTTTTGGAAATCAAGATTCCATTTCAGAACAACCATTTGAACTTGCCCAAACTCCAAATTTTGAAAAAGAGATTGACAGTTTAGCAAGTTCTCCTTTTCCTGAAATAGAACTTGAAAATGAATATGATCCTGAACCCCAATTTAGTGATTCAATTCTACTTCCTGATTCGATTATGACTCCGGTATCTTCACCTGATTTCGATCTTGTCCCGGAGTCAACACTGGATCCTGTACCAATTCATAATGAAATTGAATCACCCATCTTTGAGGATCATATTGAACTTGACCAATTATACACTTTTGAAGATCCTATTGACAAATTGGCAAGTTCTCAATTTTTTGATATTGAACTCAATGAGATATGTGACCTAGATTCTCAAATCTGTGATCCAGTTCAACTTTCTGAATCATATTGACTCCTGTTTTATTACCAAACTTGAATAATATTCTAGAGTCAGTTTTGATTCCCCCACCTATCATTCCTGAACTGGAATCACCCATATTAGGTCACATTCCATTGTTGGAAAATACATGTGGACTTGAGTTTTAACTTCTTGACTTGGACCCAATTTCTGAACCTATTTCGACTCCTGAACCTTTACTTGACTTAAGTCACCTTCCCGAGTCGGTATTAGTTCCTGTCCTTCCTGAGTCCAAGTCAACCGTTCTATCATTTCATACTCCTTTCTGGGACGAGGTGGTTGACAAATTTGACTCCGAAATCAATTATGGAATATGGAATTAGATGGGGTTAAATATTTAATAAAGATCCTTCATGGATTTATCTTTTTAATGGGTTATATTAAAGATATTTCTGGTGGGTTGCTCCGAGACCCAAGAAAAGTTGATTGGGCCGCGTTTCGTGGACCAATCAGACCACCACCGGAACCACCACCTTAAGGTAACCTTTTCCTTCCCTTTCGTCTTTTTCATGCATCTATGCATTAATTCATACATTGAGGACAATGCATGCGATAGGTGTGGGGGAGGGTCTAACATAACTTTTCTTTTTCTTTAAAAAAAAGAAGAAATTAACACTTTTCTTTACTTTTAAAAAACTTTTTGAAAAATAGAAACAATATTTTGACTTATTTTTGTAAGAAATTAAGTTAATTTTAAGGAATAGGAAAATCCAAATTAGGATTTCTTATACTTGGTCAAAATAAGATTATTTGTTGGATTTTTAGAGTTAGGAAGATAATTTGTCAAAGTAATTTGGTCTTGATCTTTACCTTGATGAAATATGCACACTTCATACACTTACACACTTAGGGTTCAAAAACAAAGATTCTTATGCCTTATAATATATATATATATATATATATATATATATATATAAACAAATCTAATTGTTGATTAGCTAGGTGCTTTGGCCTAAGAAAGCCTTAGTATTTATGCAAAAGATAATTAGATGAGTTTGAAAAAAAAAGGTCTAATTATTGACTAGCTAGGTGCTTTGGCCTAAGCAAGCCTTGGTATTTATGCGAAAGATGATTAGATAAGTTTGAAAAGAAAAATCCTCTGATTAAGCTGGGTATTTGTGCCTAATAAAGCATAAGTATTCATGCCTAAAAAGAGGTTCATATAATAAAATCCTTAGTTTTGTGGCCTTATTTGCTCGAGTCCTTAAGTCCTAGGGGTGTCTTCTCACCTGGTGCCCTAAGACCGTCTGGTTTGGGAGTCATCGATTAAAGGCTCGTTACATGGGCAGATTAGAAAGCCTAATAAAACTAAGGAATAATACCACAAAAAAAAAGTATATATAAAAATAAATAAGGCATAAGAGTTAGAGTTAATGAACCCTTAGTCAAAATTTTCACATTCACAAGGTGCATATGACTTAGGGTAAAGTAATAGACTAGATGAGAAGCACAATTTGACTCCTTACTTTGATTGATAACAAATTTTTGAATAGAGACTAAGTTTAAGAATGAAAAATTCGGCTTTCCTATAACTTATAGATTGCTTAGATCTTACAATCATATTTCAAATATCTTTCTCTTTCAAAATGCTTTTCTAAAATACTAACTCTTTATTTCTCTTTCTTTATGGATTTTGTGGGTGCAATCCGCTGAAAACCCTCACGAGACAAAACTCGTCCTCTAGGGGGAACCTAGAGGTTTAACGGCTTGTTGCACATGCTCAGTGCAATCGCGCGACCTGCGAAAGTGGTCTAATAATCTCTAGTATATTTGTTGTTTTGCTCGAGGACGAGCAAAAGATAGGTATGGGGGTGTGATTGGTCACTAATGTTGCATATTTAATGTCACATTTCCATACTTATTTTAGAATAAAAACCTGCATTGTCCTAATTATTTGTTTAATTTATTTGCAGGCCCAATCCTTAAGGAGATGAAGAGAAATGAGCCCAAAAGCCCACCAGAATTCTGAATTAAATCAGAGTTAATTCGTACACATAAAATCAGGGCAAAATCAATAGGTTGAAACCGGTTGAGAAGAATCCTCTCAGAATCGATCGGTTAAAGCCAAGAATCCAAGGCCATTTCGTCAGAATCCGGAGCTCAAACGACAAAACCAACAAAGGATAAAGCCAGAAGAAACCCCCGGAGAGACCCACCAACAGGGTGTGGCCATCTGGCCACACCCTGGCCGCGGAAACGCGGCTTGGGCCGCGTTCCGCGGCAATCTTGGGGAGTTAGGGGGAGCGTGAACTCCCCCGACCTCCCCGGGATCTTGGTGGTTGGGTTTTCTGCCTATAAAAGGCCATTATGTGCACTGAAAATGGACGTGAAGGCAGATTAGGATTTAGCCTAGTTTTTCATTTCTTAGTTTAGGTTTTTGCTTTTCTTTTTCATGTAATTTAGTTTTCATTTATGTAATTCTGAGGAGATCAACTTTCATCGAAGAACAAGACTGAAGCTTGAGCTAAAAGTGACAATTGGTGTAAGGTTTTATTTCTTTTCTTCAATTGTTATGAAATCAAATCAATGCTATTTTCTTGTATGTTCTTTTTAGTTTTCTTCTTCTTTTCTATTTTACCTTTCTTTTTGGTACAACTATCTTCCAAGTGAGTCTAAAAGCATCGAAAGAGCCTTGCCTTTGCGAGTGCCACCGATAGCTCATGACGATGGAATTGTGAGTCTCTCTGTATCATTTCATACTTGCGTATCTTGATGATGTAATGTGGAAGAGACCAACACTCGACTCTTATGGGCTATGCGCTAACTGCCTCCAATTCAAGGTAATATTGAAGCTAAGAACTCAAGGTAAGCTTTTGGTGAAAAGAAGGTAAAAATTTGTTTTCTTTTCTTTTTCATTTCTGTAAATTAAATCACTACATCTTCCAACTCTATCATCTCCACTTCATTGTACTTAGTCGCTTTTCATCGTTTTCTGATTTTCCACCTTCTTCATCTTCCATTTTCTTTTAACTTTAAGATAACTTTCTTTTTCATTTTCATAACTAAAAACAGAGAAGAACCTTCATTTTATTTTATTAAAAGATTTCAATAAAGAACTGTAACGCTTCCATCGCAAACCCTCCTTGTGGATCACGACCCGCATAGCCACTTGCTATAGCGGAAGAATTGAGCACTTGCACATATTCTTTCTTAAGTTCTATAATCTTGTATTTTTGTGCAGGTTTACCTCAATCAAATTTTGAAAAAAATTTGCAATAAAAATTAGATTTGTTTATATATATATTTTTTATAAGGCATAAGAATCTTTGTTTTTGAACCCTAAGTGTGTAAGTGTATGAAGTGTGCATATTTCATCAAGGTAAAGATCAAGACCAAATTACTTTGACAAATTATCTTCCTAACTCTAAAAATCCAACAAATAATCATCGCAAACCCTCCTTGTGGATCATGACCCGCATAGCCACTTGCTATAGCGGAAGAATTGAGCACTTGCACATCTCCTCTCTAAAGTGGATTGGGCCGCGTTTTGTGGACCAATCAGACCACCACCGGAACCACCACCTTAAGGTAACCTTTTCCTTCCCTTTCGTTTTTTTCATGCATCTATGCATTAATTCATACATTGAGGACAATGCATGAGATAGGTGTGGGGGAGGGTCTAACATAACTTTTCTTTTTCTTAAAAAAAAAATTAACATTTTTCTTTACTTTTAAAAACTTTTTGAAAAATAGAAACAATATTTTGACTTATTTTTGTAAGAAATTAAGTTAATTTAAGGAATAGGAAAATCCAAAATTAGGATTTCTTATACTTGGTCAAAATAAGATTATTTGTTTGATTTTTAGAGTTAGGAAGATAATTTGTCAAAGTAATTTAGTCTTGATCTTTACCTTGATGAAATATGCACACTTCATACACTTACACACTTAGGGTTCAAAAACAAAGATTCTTATGCCTTATAAATATATATATATATATATAAACAAATCTAATTATTGATTAGCTAGGTGCTTTGGCCTAAGAAAGCCTTAGTATTTATGCAAAAGATAATTAGATGAGTTTGAAAAAAAAAGAAAAAAAAGAGAAAAAAAACAAGTCTAATTATTGATTAGCTAGGTGCTTTGGCCTATGCAAGCCTTAGTATTTATGCGAAAGATGATTAGATAAGTTTGAAAAGAAAGATCCTCTGATTAAGCTGGGTATTTGTGCCTAATAAAGCATAAGTATTCACGCCTAAAAGGGGTACATCATATAATAAAATCCTTAGTTTTGTGGCCTTATTTGCTCGAGTCTTAAGTCCTAGGGGTGTCTTCTAACCTGGTGCCCTAAGACCGTCTGGTTTGGGAGTCATCGATTAAAGGCTCGTTACATGGGCAGATTAGAAAGCCTAAACTAAGGAATAATACCACTAATATTATATATATTATATATTATATATATATAATATATATATATATATATATATATACACACACACCACACACACAAATAAAATAAGGCATAAGAGTTAGAGTTAATGAACCCTTAGTCAAATTTTCACAGTCACAAGGTGCATATGACTTAGGGTAAAGTAATAGACTAGATGAGAAGTACAATTTGACTCCTTACTTTGATTGATAACAAATTTTTGAATAGAGACTAAGTTTAGGAATGAAAATTCGGTTTTCCTATAACTTATAGATTGCTTAGATCTTACAATCATATTTCAAATATTTTCTCTTTCAAAATGCTTTTCGAAAATACTAACTCTTTATTTCTCTTTCTTTATGGATTTTGTGGGTGCAATCCGCTGAAAACCCTCACGAGACAAAACTCGTCCTCTAGGGGAAACCTAGAGGTTTAACGGCTTGTTGCACATGCTCAGTGCAATCGCGCGACCTGCGAAAGTGGTCTAATAATCTCTAGTATAGTTTAGTTGTTTTGCTCGAGGACGAGCAAAAGATAGGTATGGGGGTGTGATTGGTCACTAATGTTGCATATTTAATGTCACATTTTCATACTTATTTTAGAATAAAAGCCTGCATTGTTCTAATTATTTGTTTAATTTATTTGCAGGCCCAATCCTTAAGGAGATGAAGAGAAATGAGCCCAAAAGCCTACCAGAATTCTGAATTAAATCAGAGTTAATTTGTACACATAAAATCAGGGCAAAATCAAGAGGTTGAAACCGGTTGAGAAGAATCCTCTCAGAATCGATCGGTTAAAGCCAAGAATCCAAGGCCATTTCGTCAGAATTCGGAGCTCAAACGACAAAACCAACAAAGGATAAAGCCAGAAGAAACCTGGAGAGACCCACCAACAGGGTGTGGCCATCTGGTCACACCCTGGCCGCGGAAACACGGCTTGGTCCGCGTTTCCGCGGCAATCTTGGGGAGTTAGGGGGAGCGTGAACTCCCCCGACCTCCCGGGATTCTGGTTGTTGGGTTTATGCCTATAAAAGGCCATTATCTGCGCTGAAAATGGAGGTTAAGGCAGATTAGGATTTAGCCTAGTTTTAATTCTTTGTAGTTTAGGTTTTTCTTTTCTTGTTATGTAATTTGTATGTAACTTAGGGTAGAAGAAGATTCATGTAAGTAAGAGAGAGGGGCTGATGTTGAGAGTGACACCGACGATGTACCCTACTCCTTTCTTTCATTATCTCAGCAAGTAATAAAGGTAAATGCTTTGTTTGTTTTCTATTCTGCTTTACTTTACATTTGTTTTGCTTTCCTCTTCCTCTTCTACTTTACCTTGGTTGTATTTGTTGAGTGTACAAGTGAATTCCAAAGCAAGTATAACCAAGCTACGTGAGAGCCAGCGATAGTTCATGAAGACGTTCTCCTCTTCCAAGATCCGCATCACTTCGTTCTTCTCATGCTTGACGATATAATGTGCACGGGGACCGAGTTCGAGTTTATGATCTACGCGTTGAACGCCTCCGAAGCAAAAAGGTAGAACTTGCAAAAGGGTTTCCAAGTAAGTCATCAATCAACCTAGGTAAGTATCTCTTCACTTTTCTTTCTTTCTTTTCTTTCTTAGTTTAGATCACCAACCACTTCTTCCAAATCGTTTTCATTCTTCTTTCCACTCCATTGTACATAATCGCTTTCTTTTGTTTTCTGAATTTTTCAACTTCTTCATCTTCCATTTTCTACTAACTTTAACTATACTTTCTTTTTCCATTTTTATAACTTTAAAACAGAGAAGAACCTTCGCTTTTATTCTTAACGATTTCAATAAAGAACCGTAAAGCTTCCATCGTAAACCCTCCTTGTGGATCACGACCCGCATAGCCACTTGCTATAGTGGAAGAATTGAGCACTTGCACATCTCCTCTCTAAAGTTCTATAATTCTGTATTTTGTGTGCAGGTTTAGCCTCAATCACTACACATGTTTTCAATCAACTAAGTCTTGCTTCTATCATATTGAAAGGATCGCATTAGAATTAAATCATGGATTATGTACTCTTTTCTAAGTCGGTATGTTCTTCTTGCTGTGGGACATGGAAATGGAGTAAGGATCTTGGATTTGAAAACATTAATGGGATTTTGAGTCTTTTGGATTTTGAATTCATTGATCGAGTTCCTCCAATGCTTCCATCCTCTTTTCCTAGTAAATTAGTTCTTCTAATGGTTATTTGGGAGAAGGATTATATGAAGCTTGATGTTGGTAAGGTGGTTGACCATATGACTTGGGTGAGTTGTATCCCCATTGACTCTGTGAAGAGTGGTGATGATTGTTCCAGTCTTGTTCATAGCATTAGTACTGGGTATATATTGATTCGGATAAGACCAATCTGACATAATTGGTTGGTTAGAGTTATGAAATGTCAGGTTGGTAATATCCAAGTCAAAAGAGATCGGAGTGATGTATGGATCAGTATATGCATTGGAATAATTATAATTGTAATCCATAATACAATGATGTCAAAAAAAAAGAGCAAACAAACAATCAATAAAGAAAAAATTTCAAAAATAAGCCTATACTAGGGTTGACCTAGACCTAAACGACTCCTAACTGGTTACACTGTCTACGAGGGGTACATTGTAGAAATCTGATCACAAGTTAATCGGCCAGGTAGGCGCAAGATTACTGGGAGGTATCCGTGCCAGAGTAATGGACCTGATTATGCCAAACCACTGTTCTTCGAGGTATCGCCTTTCAATTCCCAACCTCTGACACCAATTTTACAAGAGTCAAACTCTAACAACTTTCCCCCTTTGATCAAACTCCTAAATGAGTTTGAGATGTCCCTAGGGGTCAACGTCTAGCTAGTTTTTTTAGGCTTGGGTTGTGTAAGTGGGGAGGTGGTTTTTGGGCTAAGGGAGGGTAATGACTTCCCCATCTTATATTTTATTGGGATATGCCCTTAAGTTCAATTTGGGCAAGTATGCAATATAGATAAGAATAACACACAAAGCGAGTAAATCACCCATGTGTTTGTCCTATCCTAATTATATGCAATGCGATATGTACACCTCGGTCCAGATCACAACAGAAGAACAAATACAGTATATTGGAATGAAAAATGACACGTGCCTAGATGCAAATGTCTAAACCATTTTAAAACATTCAATTATTGTATTTTAGTTCTTAAATTATTATAGTGTATAGGTAATATAAAAAGCAATTAGTAGCAGAATATAGCAATATACAATAATTTACCCAACCACACAAAAGCAAGTGTGGATTTCTGCAATGCTAAATTTCTGAAAATTTTGACCTGCACACCAAAACAAAAATAAAAATTAACAAAAATGTGAAATCAAACCGTTCTCATCCCCAGCAACGAAGCCAAAATTTGATCGGGGGAAAATCGCGCACAAAAAGTGTTGTTTTGAAAAGTGTGTGCGCTTTGGCTTCCTCAATACTTTTGTTATAGCATAAGGCTAAATGGGTCAAATCCACAGGGACGGGAAGCGATAGAAGTTTACCGGTATGTTCACGTGTGCATATTAATAGTTCTTCTATGTTTCAAAGAATGAAAAGAAAAGAAAACAAAGAATAAAAGAGAAGTGTACGGTGGAAACAAAGAAGTGGAAAACATAGAAGAAAAGATATTTATGATTTATGCATTATTTCTAAAATAAAGTAAAAATGAAAGAAAACCCATAGCTACTAACTACTAATAGCTCCACTAATATGCTAACCTCTTAGTGATAGTTGCCTCACATGTATCCTTGGCCATCACTAGTTTTTGGTTCAAGAGCTTTTCAAAGAATGACCCATAAGATCACTTTCACATCCAAACTCAACAAGTACAAGCTATACTTAAACCATCAAAACTAAACTAGAGCAAGCATGAGATAAAGTAATGATAGCTTGTTAGAGAGTTAGGATGTTAGAGTGTTAGAATCCATCATCATGAGGCATCTATGGCTCTTGCAAGAGCAAGACCAAGTAAAGACTATTAGATTCATATGGATTACCAAGTTAGGAGTTAGTAAGTTAGTGGTTAGTGGTTAGTTACCATGAGAGAAAAAGCTAAACATGTAAAGAGTTAGAGAGAAGAAAACCAATAGAGATAAGGAGAGAACCTTTCATAGAATGTCACCTTCCATTATAAGAACCCTAACCTTTATCCTATGCATCTCTCTCTTTCCTATTACATGATTTACAAAAGAAATGAAAACAAAAGACAGAAGAAAACTGCACTAAACTACACAAATGTGAGAAACTTCCCCTAAAAACCCTCCTAAAAACTCTTCTTCCCCCTATTCTAGAAAACCTTGGGCATTTATAGGCTAAGGGGGCACCAGGGAAGCATCCATGGCCACGAGTCGAAACTCGACACGTGGCCCTACCAGAAGGCCGCAGAAACGTGTTTTTTGTTGTGGTTTCCCGGCCCTTCTGGGGACGTGAGTGCCGCGCAAGGGTGTCCAACCTCCTGCTGCACACCAGTCCTTGTATCTCCTGTCGCTTTGTCTGAATCTGCTCCCAGATTTGGCAGATAAGCTTTCCAAAGCCAATGGCTATATTTAGGCTCTAAAAATCACCAAATAAATAAGTTTTTTTGGGCTTCTTCTTCATTTCATGTCATGGACCTAGAAACATACAAGAATGATATTATTAACAGAATTAATATTGTATAAATGTGAAGATGTGATTATAAATATGCAATTTTTGAGACTAATCAAATAGCAATGCAAGATATAAAGAGTGTAGGGAGTTAAGAGATAGAGAGATCTAAATACAAACACAAGTATATGTTTAGAGGTTCGAGCTATTGCTCTGCGTCTGTGCCTTCATACAGAAGGATTTTCACTATGTCACCAAGGACCTTCCACAAAGGGATCTCCACTGAGAAATTACAACTGCAAATAATGAGTACATAACTCCAACTCTCACACCTCTACACAAGAGGGTAGGCACAAAGTCAAGCACAAAGCAAACAGAAAATTATAACTTGGGAATCACTTAGTGTAACACCCCGCTCCCAGGATACGTACTTAGTTGCGTATTCAGATTTTTTTGATCATATTTTTTGATTTACTTATTGTATTTGTTTTGTATTATAAATTATTTATATGATCGTTTTGCCTTAGATCTAGATTCGTGAACTCGGAGTCAACCCTAGACTGAACCGGGACCCGATCTTAAGTTATTGCTTGATTTGTTCTTTTTGTTATTTAGATTTGACCGATTTCAGTTTCAAACATCGTTCTCTAATATTTTAAATTTTCTATGATTTTTTGGAATTTTTCTTAATTAAATTGAAAATCTTCAAAATCAGTGTCGACCAGTACCGTTGACCGATTCTCGGATTTTTAATTTACAAATGGAGTTAAATTTCTAAAAACAGCTTTCACCTTACTTCTTAAAATCATATTTTCTATCTAAATACATTTTTCTGACATTTTTCTGAATTTATCGAAATTCTACAGGATTTGGTGTCGGCCAGTATCACTGGTCGATTCCAGGATTTTTACTTTACAATTGGAATTAAATTTCTAGATTCTACTTTCGCATTGCTTCTTAGAATCATATTTTATTCTTTCATACATTTTTTTGAAAATTTTTGGAATTTATCAAATCTGGCCGACCCAGTGTTGACCAGTATCGATGGTAAACTTTAGGATTTTTAATTTGAAAATGGGATTTTATTTCTGAAAACCAATTTCGTATTATTCCTCAGGATGATATTTTCTACCTCTAGATATTTTTGGGAATTTTTCTGGGACAGTCGATATTTCTCGACCAAATTATAATATTCTTATTTTTTTTGAATTTCCCTTTTCTTTCTTTCTTTTTTTGTTTCCTTTTCTTTTTCTTTCCACCGACTCCACAGCCCACTCCACCCATGTGGGCCACATCACCTCCCCCTTCCCATCAATCTCTTTCTCCTTTTTCTTTTCCTCTTATTTTTCTTTTACCTCCCTTCTCCTCTTCTCTTTTCTCTTCTTCTTCCTCTCCATTTTTGGCCGACGCCCAAGCCCAGTGCCCCCTCTGACACTCTGGCCACCGTCGACTATGAGGAGTCTCCCCTAACTCCGGCCAACTCTTCCCCCATCTCCTTCCCTCTCCACCATCTCCAAAACCAACATTAACACACCATCTCCATCTTCTTCCTCCTCAAAACCACCACCATCTCCACCTTCTTCTTCAAATCAACCACCACCACCATCATCTTCTCCACTCTAACTCCACCCCCACAACACCATACTCCTCCTCCTCCTCCTTCCATCTCCTTCAATTTCTCCACCACCACCTCAAATCACCACCAAAATCACCATCTCCTCCACCACCACAACTCTTCTCCACCTCCAAACCAAAAAATCCCCCCTTTTCCCCTCTTTTCTTTGGGGTGGCCAGCGCCGCCCCGGACCTGGGTGCTACCGGCGCGTCGTCGGCGGCTGTGCGCGGCTAGGGGGCCCCCTGGCCTCCTATGCGTGAGCTGAGGAGGGGGCGGCAGCCCCCCTCTTTCTCTTTTCACTCTCTAATTCTCTCTTTTCCCTCTCTTCTCTCTCTCCCTTTTTACCTCTCTCTTCTCTTTGGGGTGGCCGACGCGTCCACCCCTGGCCGGTGGCCACAGGAGGGCCGCCGGCGCCGTGGCAGGGCGACGGCCAGGCCTCCTAGCCTGGCCGTGGGCAACTGAGAGGGGGGCTGTTGCCCCCCTTTTCTCTCTCTACTCTCTCCTCTCTCTACAATTTCTCTCTCTATACTGTTGTATTTCTCTCTCCTCAGTTTCTTTCTTTCTCTCTATATTTTCTCTCTCTAAATCTCCCTTTCTCTCTAGACTTTCTCTCTCTACCTCTCTTTCTCTCTCTAACTCTTTCTCTCTTCTCTCTCCTCTTCTCTTTCTCTCTCTAAAATAATTATATATATTTATTATATTATTTTTGGCGCATGCACCAGCTCCCGGGATTTTGGAGTTTCGGCTTTTCCAGAGATTTAGGCGAGTGTCCTCACCTCCATTTGGTTTTCCCCGCTTCGTCGGGTTGACGAGTATTTATTTCATATTTAAATGTATTTTGTATTGGGCGGTGCCCTTGTATTTGAATGTGGCCGAGTGCCCATGACTGTATATGTATATGCATGTGATGAATGCTTGTACTAGAATAGTTTACTTCTTGCATATATACCATGCCTGTGATGAACTCTATTTACTACTTTATACTATGCGTGGCTGACCCTTCGTGGTCATTTGTCTTCGGACGTCATACTTAGCCTCCGAGCCCTTCAGCTTTTGGGCTTTCTACTTGGCTTACGGGCCCTTATTAGCCTTCGGGCTTCTCCTCTCCACGGTAGACTAGATATTATCATGCATGTATCTATGTTCGTGTGGCACTAACACCTCTTGCGGGTACTCTTGTACCGACTATGGATTCTGCCCACTCTCAGGCTGACTACCCAATGGTTCTAGGCCTGTACCTTATGGGTTTCGTGGTAGCTACCGAGAGTGCGCTTAGACCCCGAGCGTACTTTAGCCTCTGGGATCTCACCCACTACCTCAAAAGAGAAGTGAGCTCGAACCGTCAGGTCTTTCAGCTCCGCCTGGTAGGCATACTTAGCGCTCAGCGCTTTACCACTAGATTCGTTTAGGCGAGATGCTGCCGGATTTTCTACTCGTACTTTAAGCGGAGTCATCTCGGTACCCTCGCCAGGCGCTCTAGTGCTAAACACTGTTTGCTGTCCGTACCTCCAGCTTGCTCAGCTCTGCTTGATTGTGCTCAGCTATTAATGTATCACTTGCCATGTACATGCTTGATATGGTAACACTTGACATGCTATTACTTGATACCTGTCAATTACATGCAATACCTGACACCTGTTTGTATCACTTGACAACTGATGTGATATCACCCGACATGTTACTACTTGACAATTGCTTCATGTTATGACATGACTTGTTGCCTGCCTAATATCACCCCCCTTCATGCTATCACTTGACATCCAGCATGACATACTTGACTCTTATAATTATCATGATAACGGGAATGATGACCTGACATCTTGATTACAACTTGATATATTCTAGTACAAACTGTACTCCTGATACACCTATATTCCTGATATTCCTGGCTTGTTCTTACTCACTTCCGGAATCTGATAATTATCTAATAAATCATAAAATGGGACAACTTATATCGGGTCAGGGAAAACTTGCGGCTATCGATATATGTTCATGTTTACAGTGGTACTAGGTATGTTGTGCAACTAAAACTTCCGATCTGACCTGTGGGCCTCCAGGCGACCGAGGGGAGTGCTGGCTCCCTCCTTTCTGTTACCATCTTGAAAAGGGCATTCTATAAGACCCTCTTGTAGGCCTTGCGGCCTGATCAGTCACATATTTTGCATATACATTGTCACCTTACCATACTTTGTAGCTAATAAATCCTATTAATAAGTCTTCTTCTTCTTTGTTCAATGTAGGCCCAATTGCTAAAAGAAAGGAAAGAGAAACAAGCCCGAAAGCCCACCAAATTCTGATTTAATTCAAAATAAATTCGAAATCAAGGAATCAAGGCAAAATCTTGGCATATCAGAGAGGTTGAAAACCGGTTGAAAAGAATCCTCCCAAATCAAGCGGTTGAAGCCAACAATCAAAGGCTGTTTCGTCAAATCCTAGAGCAAAAACGAGAAAACCAGAAGAAGATACAGGAGAATCACCAAACTAGGAGAGCCACCCAATTGGGTGTGGCCAGGGCCGTGAAAACGCGGCCCTAGCTGTGTTTTCACGGCTTGGTTGCATCTGTTGGGGGAGCGTTTGCTCCCCTAATCTTCTTATGATCTCCCCCTCTGGTTTTTCCCTATAAATACCAGTTTCAACAGAGAAAAAAGGGGCGAAGACTAGGATTAGAATTTTTGTTTATTCTTTAAAGATTTAGGCTCTTTGTTAGATAGTATAGAAATTATATTTTTGTTTTATAATTTGTAGTTCAGTGCAAACACCAGAGAGAAGAGTGAAATTGAGTGTGTAATTCGTCTTTGAAGTGACAATCAAAGGAGCTTTTATTTGCTTGATCAACTCAACTCGAATTAGGTATGTTCAAGTTTACTTGTCATTCTCTTGTTTGTTTTCAGTTCATAATGAGTAGCTAATTCATTTTCTGGGCTCACTAATGGACCTATTCTATCCTCTCTCTCTTGATAGATTTTCATAAAAGCAACACTTTTTGAATCAGAAAGTACCTTAGTTAAAACTTCGTTCTTGAAAGCACATGAGGATTTCTTTATTTTAAACTTGGACTTTTAAAGCACAAATCTCTTTGAACTGTTTTTATTCCATACTTACTTCTTCGCGCTTGATGGTTTAACATTCACTTCTTAATGATTTGTAACGAAAGGGCTTAAGATTTAACTGAAATGATCTTATTTGTTTTACTTGGACATTAACAGAAACTAAAAGTTTTTGGTTTATAATAAAAGTGATGCAACCTAAATGTCCTTGAGATAAGTACATAGTTGAGTTAAAAATTAGTGAGCCCAGATCTTCTCCTTCTTATATTAAAATCAACCAAACAATTTTCAAGCTTTTTAAATCACCTTCTCCAACGCCTTCTCCGAAGTTGCAATTTCTCTTTTAATCATCTCCCTTCTTTCCATTCTCTTTTCAATTAAAAACGAGGATAATTCTTTGTTACTATACAAAACACCGAAAAGCTTTCATCGCATTCCTCCTCGTTGACACGACCCGTTAGCCATAAGCTACACGGTAATTTCTTAACTCTTTAATTTTACAATCAATTTTTGGCGCCGTTGCCTGGGAGGGAACGGTGTATTTGTTTTTTAACAATTTTGGTGTGTTGTTTCAGGGACTTCACGATTCAGATCTAGCATTCAAGCTTTGCAAGAGTAGACTTGCAAATCCTATGCCCCTACTCTCGAAAGTAGGAAACAGAATTTCAAGAAATTGCGTTGCAAAAGTTGAAAATTTCGTTGGACTACTAAAACTCTTTTTTGCAGGACATATTGCTCGCAAAAAATTAAGTTTTTGTACATTTCATTCTTGCTATATCTGCTATCTACCATCCCTGTTTTAATCTAACAGTAATTTGAGTGATTGTTAATTGCTTAAAAAAAACGTTTAGACTTGCATTTTAGGCACTTGTCTAATTATGTTTATTTTACAATTACTGTTGAAGATAGCTGGAAACAAGGTACGTATGCATAGCATATAGTTTAGGAAACATTCTTGGGTGATATTTGCTTTTGAATGCTACTTTTCTATATCTTGCACACTTTGCACAATAAATTCTAAGGGTAAAACCCAATTCAAGATAAGGTGGGGAAGTCATTACTCTTCCTTAGCCCACAAACCATCTCCAAGCACGCACAACCTAAGCCTAAGTAAAATCTAATAGACGTTGACCTTAGGGATATCTCGAACTCACTAGGAGATTATCCTAAGGGGCAAGGTGTTGGAATTTGACTCCTGCCAAATCAATGTCTAGGAAGGGGATTAAGGGCCGAAAGCTCGAAGGTTGGTGGTTACTTAATTAAGGAACGTCTTTGACGGATAACCTCTCATCAATCTTGCCCAGACCTGGCTGATTAGATTGTGGTCAAAGTCTACATTATACCTCTGTGGACAATCAACCAGTTAGGAGTTGTCTAGGTCAAGGTTACCTTAGACTAGGCTTGGTTGTTTTCTCTTCTTGACTATCGGTGAACTTGTTTGTGATTGTGTTTGTGTATGCAAGTGTGGTCAAGAAACCCAAATTCATCTAGGTTAACTAGAAACACATCACCACCCAAGTTCGAACCAAGACCAGATTCGGTTATGGATCAACAACAACTTTGCAGGATAGCTTCTATCCCATTAGAACATCACTTCCATCCTGCATCCAACTTCCATCGGTTGGTGAACACAACTTTGAGCTTAAGCCACAGTTCATCAATACACTCCCTAAGTTCCATGGCTTAGAGTCCAAAGATACTTATTTCTTCATAAGAGAATTTGAGAAAGTATGCTTAATGATGAAAATCCCATACCTTGCAGATGATGCTATTAGGTTGAGATTTGTCCCATTTGCTCTTAAGAACTTAGCCAAGAAATGGCTCTACAGCTTAGCGGCCGGCTCTATCACGGGATGGTTTCATCAAGGTCTTCTTGAAAAAATTCTATCCAATCCACAAGACTGCTCTCGTTAGGAAAAACATCATGCAGTTCAAGCAAGAACCTAGTGAACCGTTTTGGAGGTACTTTGAACGCTTCAAAGACCTCCTTGTCCAATGTCCTCATCATGGAATAGAGAAATGACGACAATGCCAAATTCTTTATGACGGTTTAGACTACTCGACCAAGACCCTCTTAGAAAGCATGTGCCAAGGGGGATTCTTGCAGAAGGATGAGTATGAAGGATGGGATTTATATGAGAATCTAGCTGAAAAGACCATCCAATGGGAACCTACTACTGAAAGCTCTAGAAATTCAAACTCTATCTCTTCAAAAGGAGGTCTCCATTTGATTGAATCATCCATAGCTAACGAGCTAAGTTAGCTAACCTAGCGAGAAGACTGGAAGCTTTAGAAACTAAGGAACCAAGTCCAGTCAATCAAGTCAGCCCGAACCAATTTCCAACTCCGGTTGTACTTACTGTCAGGTCATGAATCATGTGTTTGAGGAGTGTCCTGTATTTTAAGCTCACCAACACTTTTCTGAACCGAAGAATGCGGCCTTTTCAAGGCCGAACAATGATCCTTACGCTCCAACGTACAATCCTGGCTGGAGAAATCACCCAATTTCTCATGGAGCCAATAAAATAATGACCACCCACGGTCAAACCATGCAAGCCACTTCCATCATTTCAATAATTCTTTCAAGCACCACTGGATCGGATATGAATTGCTTCGCCCAAAGAATTTGACTTAGCATTTCGACTTTGCAGTTTTCTCTTTGATTTAATGCTAACCTGTTTCCAGTTTGCATTGTAGTGAACTGTGTCCGCCAGTCTTTTGTCTTGATGAAAGAGACCAGAAACTTGCCTCTTGATTTTCCAGTTGAAACTTTAATCCTAAGCAGGAGGAACATACTGGAGCAGCTGATGCGTATTCCAAGAAGAGGTTAGCAGTTGCTTATCTGAGATGATCCACTTCGGGAAGGGGTTGGTAGTCGCTTATCCGAGATGATCCACTTCAGGAAAGCGGGTGTCACTTGTAAGGTCTTAGATCCTTCCTTTACCAATTTGATCAAAGAAGATCCGGCTTTCTGGTGGCAACCAGTCCTTTGCCAATTTTCATCAAAGAAAATCCATTTTCTTGATGACAAAATCTGTCATTAAGCGAAGGATTACGGCCTTGTGTAGAAGGAAGGCCTTTCGTGTCCAGTTGGTTTGGCTTATCACCTTGGAAGTAGATAGGACAACTTGTATGCCTTTGGAGTAATGATTCGGTTGTACGAAAGACCACCTTGATGTAGTGTCAATATATCTTCTCTTTTGAATCAATAAAAATGTTTATTTTCTGCTTATCTACTTTGTTTCCCTCCTTTTTAATTCGAGAACAGCTGGAGTGGACTAGCTTTAGGTAAGTCTTTTCCTTAGGAGGAAATAGAAGCTCTCAGCAGAGCTAAACTTCTAGCGAAGTTGGGGACAGACTCCCAACTAAGTTAGGAACAAGTCTCTGTCAAAGCTAACACGGAATTTTCGTGAAGCTAGAGATGTGCTTTTAGTGGAGCTAAGGCAAGTTTCTCAGCGAAGCTACTCAAGCGTCGCGCGAAGTCAACACTGAACTAATGGTGGAGTTAGCCCTTCGCGGGGCTGAAGTAACGCTTCTCGGGAAGGCGCTTCAAATTAATTTGAAATGACCGCCTGCGCTCCTTTAGAGGAGGCAAAGTTTAGGCAACCTTAAGCCTATAAAAGCTCGATTGGACTGAAAGAGAAAGAATTACTTCTCTTTGAATTTTCAGAGAAACAAATATCTTTTTTCTCCTTCTTCGTTTGATATTTTAAGAACTTTCCAGTTCTTCCATGGCCCCCAAAAGACGACCAGGCAAAAAGGCAGCGACCTCTGTGATGGAGGTGCCTCCTCCTCCTCCGGTCATTGAGCGCCCTATTGCGGGTAGGAATTTTTCCCTTTTACTCAGAGATTTTCATCTCTTTTCGAAGCCAATTTCAGGCTATCTCATGAGGAATCTAGGATTATTCATTATGATCCAGTGATCTCAGGGAGTTCAACTCCCTAAATTTTCTTTTCTGACTTTTTAGGGGATTTAATTCCCCTTAATTTCTCAACTAGAATTTTAGGAACTGAATGGTTTCTTTTTCAAGCTTCTGTGCGAAGCTAACCCTTAGGCGGTTCACATCCTGTCAAATAGCAGGATGCGAGGCTAGCCTTAGAAGCGTACCTGAAAAAGGACTTTAAAGCCCTTAAAATAATTTTAGGCAATAGTACCCTTCTGGCGAAGTTAGCCCTTGAGGGCTTCTTCGCATTCTGTTCGGCGATAGGCTGCCAGGCGAAGCTTTCAGAGCGAAGCTAACACTTAGATATTTTTTGCATTTTGCCCTCTTGTAGAGTGTGGAGCTAAGCGGCGGCTGCGAAGATGAGCTTTGGGGTGAAGCTAATGCTAGGCTATCTTCGCTCGAAGAGCAAAGCTATGCGTCAGCAAAAATTATATTCTTGCTTTAGCTTTCTTTAGCAAATGAACAATATGATTTCTTCTTGTTTTTGCAGTGCACTATACTCCGGGTCCTCTGAACAGTCTGTTTGGAACAGCCAGGGGGCTGGATGGCAATGTTAGCCTGCAGTTCCAAGGACAGGCTTCATTATTTAGTGAGCAAAGTGATCCCGGTCGGGATGCACTTATCTATGCCGGAGATCAGCGTACCATGAGGAGCATCTTAACCACTGCTCCCCTTGAAGATTCTGACCAAAAAGTCTATCGAAAGCCTGGCTTCATGTTCGGGGATGCAGTGCCATATACTGATCATCAGCTGCTAGTCAGAGAGGGGCAGTGGATTTTCAATCTGGATGGCTTAGAAGTATTATCTCCCATCTAGCAAGCGTCATTTTCCATTATTTTTCTTCCAGTGCGTGACGAAGGCTCGGAAGATGCAGTGGCAAGTGACTCGGACTACTGACTCCTTTCACGTGGGGAAATTGATAGCTTCGTCTCCCGGTTACACAAGGGTGGGTCCTCCTCGTTGCATATTGGGTCTCCACCCTGGAAACGTTCTCCCGGACATTCCAGTGGGAGAAAATCCCATGGTGGCTCAGACTTTTGGAAATCAGTTCTTCAAAGCTCGTGGTAATTATCTAGCCACTGATTTTAAGACCCCTGGGTGGATTCACCCTTCCAAAGCATGGTGGAGGGACTTGACCTTATACGTCTTGGCCCATTTTGAAGAACACCTAGAGAGATTGGGACTCTACGAGGCTGTCAGGACAACCTATTACGGCATCCATATGAGCATAGTGAACTTCTACGCCATTTTTGAGTTATACTGCCCAGCTACAGGGACTTTCTTCACCCCTGTAGGCGAATTGGCCATGGCTTTTCACGAGATGTGGGAAGTCTCTGCTCTGCCCTTGGGAGCTCTCCCATATGAAGAATATTTTCCGTGCGAGGCGAAATTGGCACTTCTGGAAAAGCAGGAGCCCACCTTATTTGAGACTTACCGGGAGTTAATGTGCCACCTCTACATTTGCTCGAGTATACACGAGAGCCATAAGGGAGCTTCATGCAGCTCGAAGAGCTGGGAAAATTATTTGTTCCCCAACTTGAAAGATGCTCCTGAGGCAGCTCACTGTGGAGTTGCAGATGAGGACATTTTCTGAAGGATGCAAGAACACTCCCAAGGGGATGTGATTTTGGAAGAGGATGATGGACCTTACGAGAAAGGTGATATTCTCCGGAGTTTCCATCATCAGGCCCGTCGATCGCTATCTCAGAAGGCACTTTTGGCTGGGTTTTTATAGGTTTGGCTGAAGAGATGTGTGTTGCCCTCTCCTTCCAGTGACGTCATCCTTCTGACTGTCTTGTTGCCGGCCATTCGTTTAGTCCACGGTCGTTCCCTTGGACTTCTCCCGGCAATGGTGTGCTGTATTCAGTGGGGCCTTCATGCATTGACGGAGGCTTTCTGTAGGCCACCAGTAACGAAGAGGGGTAAAGGCACTATCCTACCTTGCGACGGACCAAAACCCAGGATCAATTTGCCATACACTTATTTGATGACATGATTCGCCCTTCACTGGCCTTTCATTATCCAAGCCGGTGAGGAGCCTCCAAAAGGCGTCCGAATGGCGCTGCTCCGTCGATTCGAGAGGTGTTCATGGTTAATGACTTCTATGGCCGCAGTTCACAAGCTGCTGAGCCGATATGATGTTTACAGTCTTTTCCGCTGCTTTCCTTACATCCGCGGTGCAGGCTATGGCGAAGAATTTAAGGATGCAGGAGATGGGCAGACATCGCTGAACCGGGTAGTTTTTGAGTGGCTGGTTAGCATCCGACCATCATATCTGGTGTACAGGAGTGGGGATACCTGCTACTTGGAACCCTACATCCCGAGTCAGTTTGCTCGTCAGTTTGGGTATGACCAACTGTACGTAGGTAACCCGTACACCAATCTGGCCTTTATGGGGAGCCTCGTTGATGGTGCTCGTGCCTTGCGGTTCTACATCGCTGGCTGTACTGAGGCGCGGCTGTGCATGCCGCTGAGGACTCCGAATCTTCAGACAACTTTGGTGTTCTGTTAGTGGTACAGAAATTTAAACTCCACACCAACCGGGTTTTCTATTAACTCTTTTTGCGTGAAGTTAATCTCTCGGTGGCTGAAGCGAAAATTCACTGAGAGAGGTGAGGGCAGGAGGGTCCGCGTGCCAGGCCTCGAGGAATTCGTCGCTACTGCTGATAGTGAGGCTTCGGATGCAGAGAGTCCCCATTTTGAGGGAAACGCAGGTGCTGAGGTTCCACCTGATGCTCCTGGTGGGGTAGGCATGGCCCCCATGGAACATGTTGATGTAGAAGAAGTGGAGGAAAAAGATCTCGACGTCCACTTCAAGCGAAAGCGGGAAGGTGGATCTCGTAGGAAGAGGGTAGTGAAGAGGCCTCGTTGCTACACTCCCACCATTATTGCAGAGGGTGAGTCAACCGTGGCACCTCCTCCTCCCACTCCATTAGTCATTAGGCTGTCAGCTCCGAGGCAGACCGTTGATAAAGCGGTTCCTGACATGAGTAAGACCAGCCCTGTTCAATTGAGAGATGGTCAGCAACGACATTTTCTATGCCTTTCTTGTCTCGAATCTCGAGATCGAATTCTTGAAGGAGGATCCAATGAATGAGTCAGGTCTTGGCATCCTTCTTCATCATAAGGTACCTAAGCACAGAATGATCGGTGAAAATGGTGGTTTTGAACCCTAGTACGTAGGGACGAAATTTTTCTAAGGCAAACACTATTGCCAAGAATTCCTTCTTAGTAGTAGTGTAGTTCAATTGAGCATCGTTGAGAGTCCTACTAGAGTAGTAAATCACGTGCTGCTTGTTATCAATGCGCTGTCCTAGGACAGCGTCTATGGCAAAATCAAAAGCGTCGCACATAATTTCGAATGGCTTAGACTGATCCGGTGCAGATATGATTGGTGCAGAAATAAGCTTTCTCTTAAGCTTCTCCCAAGAATTCATACATTCAGCATCGAAAGGGAAGGATACGTCCTTAGCTAATAGATTAGTCAAGGGTCTAGCAATCTTGCTAAAATCCTTGATAAATCTTCGGTAAAAACCGGCATGTCCTAAGAAGGATCGAATATCCTTCACGCATTTAGGCATGGGAAGCTTAGCAATAACCTCAATCTTAGCTCTGTCCACTTCAATTCATTTCTTAAAGATTTCATGACCCAAGACAATTCTATGTCTTATAATGAAGTGGCATTTCTCCCAGTTCAGTGTCAGATTTTTCTCAGCACAACGTTGGAGGACAAGTTCTAAGCATTTGATAATTGAAGGGAAGTAAAAAATGGTCCTTTCAAGTTGCAGCATTAAGCTTCTTATAGTCAATGCAAACTCGAATCTTCGTGGGTAAGTCGAGCTTAGACCAACTCTTTGTTCTCGTTTTTCACTACGGTGATCTTTGGAACCGCGTGGAGAGGACTGACCCATTGGCTATCAGAAATGGGATAGATTATCCTATTGTCTAAGAGTTTCACAATTTCAGCATGATAACCTCTTGTATTATAGGGTTTAACATATGCTGCGGGTCTCTTTTAGGTGTTGCATCTTCATTGAGATGAATGCGATGTTGAACTATGGTTGGACTCAATCCCTTTATATCGGTCATAGTCCAACCAATGGCTTCCCTATGTTTTCTTAGAATTGCTTTAAGATCTTCTTCTTGCCCGTCGTTTAAATGGGAGGCAATGATGACAGGAAAGTTCTCTTGTTCGCCTAGATAGACGTACTTGAGATGCGCATGTAAGGCTTTCAATTCTAAGGAAGAGGAAGGCTCACTGGAAGGATGAGTCAAATTTGTTGGCTCCATATTTTGTGAAATAGTGTTCGAGGCCCATTTCACAGCAGACTCAACAACCTGATCAAGATTAAAGTCATCAGACTCTAACCCGAAGTCACACTCAGTTTCTAGTTCCAATTCTTCCTATGTTCACTTGTGAAGTTCTCAATGAGGTTGACTTCAAATATTTGGTCCTTAATATCACGGGTTGTTTTCCTAGGTTGAAGACATTGACTTCTCTAGTCATGTCCCCAAAGGTTAACCTCATGGACCCATTCTTACAATTGATGATGGCATTGGCAGTAGAAAGGAATGGTCGCCCTAGGATAACAGGAGTTTGAGCCCTAGGATTGGACACAGGTTGTGTCTCTAGAACTGTGAAATCAACGGGGTAAATAAACTTCCCGACCCGGATAAGGACATCATTAATTTCCCCTTTGGAACTTTCACTGAACGGTCAGCCAGTTGGATAGTGACTCGAGTTGGACTAAGATCGCCCATCCGAGTTGTTGATAAACTGAGAATAGGAGCAAGTTGATACTTGCCCCGAAGTCAAGAAGTACACGACTAATCTCGGCTTGTCCTATGGTGCAGGCAATGGTGGGACAACCTTGATCCTTGTACTTGACAGGGATCGGACCCGACAATAGCTCACTAATGTTAGTGGCTAAGAAGACCTTTTTGGGTACATTAGTCTTTCTTCTTGGTGCACATGTCCTTAAGAAACTTAGCATAGGATGGGACTTATTGGATGGCATCAAGAAGTGGCACATTTATCTTCACTTGATTAAAGGTCTCAATTATCTTATCCATGTGTGGATTTTGCTTGTTGTTTTTCAGCCTATTAGGAAATGGTACTATAGGCTGGTGTACCTGACTGATTGACTTATCTATTTTAGATTCGTCAGATTTGGAGGGATTGGGATTAGATGAGGTGGATGCTTGATTGTGGTTGTGCTGAATGGGATTAGATGGTATTGATACTTGATTATCAACTTTCTTTTTTGACCTTAATGTATAAACAATATTACATTGATTCAATGATTGATCCTCAGCCAAATGAGCTTGTTGAGAATTCCTAGGATTCATTATTGGCTGACTAGGTATGGTACCCTTTTGTCTCTCATTCTGTGGAGTGGCTAATTGGCTCATTTGAACCTCTAGCTTCTGTATAGTTTGCATGAGAGAATCTTGGTTCTTCATGTATCTTTTCATGTTTCTCTCAAAGTCAGTCATTCTCCTTTCTATTTGAGGATTCTGGAAGGAAGATTGTGGAGCTTGGTTGGAAAAGTTTTGTTGATAGTTTGAAAAGTTGGTGGATGGTTGGGAGAATTACGATAAAAATTAGAAAAGTTAGGTTGATGATTGGAAGAATTATTGGCATGATGGAAGTGTCTTGCATGATTTGACCATGAGTGGTCATTGTTATTTTGGCTCCATGAGAAATTCGGCTGATTTCTCCAGCCAGGATTGTATGTTGGTGCAAAAGGATTATTATTTGGCCTTCAAAAGGCCGCATTCATCGGTTCTAGAAAGTGTTGTTGAGCTTGAAACACAGGACACTCCTCAAATACATGATTCATGGCTTGACAGTAAGTACAACCCTGAGTTGAAAATTGGTTTGGGCTGACCTGATTGACTGGACTTGGTTCCTTAGTTTCTAAAGCTTTCAGTCTTCTCGCTAAGTTAACTAATTTAGCCTCGTTAGCTATGGATGATTCAATTAAATGGAGACCTCCTTTTGAAGAGATGGAGTTTGAATTCCTTGAGTTTTCACTAGTTGGTTCCCACTGGATGGTCTTTTCAGCTAGATTCTCATATAAATCTCATCCTTCATTCTCATCCTTCTGTAAGAATCCCCCTTGGCACATGCATTCTAAGAGGGTCTTGGTAGAGTAGTCTAAACCGTCATAAAGAATTTGGCATTGTCTCCATTTCTCTATTCCATGATGAAGACATTAGACAAGGAAGTCTTTGAAGCATTCAAAATACTTCCAAAATGGTTCACTAGGTTCTTACTTGAACTGCATGATGTTTTTCCTAACGAGAGCGGTCTTGTGAATTGGATAGAATTTCTTCAAGAAGACCTTGATAAAAGCATCCCAAGATGTGATAGAGTCGGCCGCTAAGCTGTAAAGCTATTTCTTGGCTAAGTCCTTAAGAGCGAAAGGGAGAAATCTCAACCTAATAGCATCATCTATAAGGTGTGGGATTTTCAACATTAGACATAATTTCTCAAATTCTCTTATGAAGAAATAAGCATCTTCGGACTTTAAGCCATGAAACTTAGGGAGTGTGTTGATGAACTGAGGCTTGAGCTTAAAATTGTATTCACCAACCGATGAAAGTTGGATGCAAGATGGAAGTGAGGTTATAAGGGGATAGAACCTATCCTGCGAAGATGTTGGATGAGTCATAACCGGATCTGGTCTTAGTTCAAACGTGGGTGTTGATGTGTTTCTAGTCAACCTAGATGAATTAGGGTCTCTTGACCACACTTGCACACACAAACACAATCACAAATAAGTTCCCCAATAGTCAACAAGAGAAAATAACCACGCCTAGTCTAAGGTAACCTTAACCTAGACAACTCCTAACTGGTTGATTGTCCACAGGAGATATAATGCAGACTTTGACCACAAGCTAATCAGCCAGATTAGCGCAAGATTGGTGGGAGGTATCCGCGCAAAGGCGACGGGCCTAATTAAGCCAAACCACCAGCCTTTGGGGTTTCGCTCCTCAATCCCTTTCCTAGACACTGATTTAGCAGGAGTCAAATTCTAACACATTCCCCCTCAGGATAAGCTCCTAGTGAGTTCGAGATGTCGCTAAGGCCAACGTCTATCAGATTTTTCTTAGGTTTAGGTTGTGCGTGCTTGGAGATGGTTTGTGGGCTAAGGAAGGGTAATGAGTTCCCCACCTTATCTTGATTTGGGTTTTGCCCTTAGAATTGATTGTGCAGAATGTGCAACATATAGGAAAGTAACATTCACAAGCAAATATGACCTAAGAATGTTTTCTAACTATATGCTATGCATATGTACCTTGTCTCCAACTATCTTCAACAGTAATTGTAAAAGAAACATAATTAGATAAATGCCTAGAATGCAAGTCTAAACATTTTTTAGGCAATTAACAATCACTCAGATTACTATTGGATTAAAAATAGGGAGTGAGAATATCAAATATAGCAAGAATAATACACAGAAACTGTATTTTTTGCATAGTGGTATGTCTTGCAAAAAAGAGTTTTTTAGTAGTCCACAACTTTTCAAACTTGCGCTGCAATTTCTTGAAATTTTGTTTCCTACTTTTGAGAGTAGGGGCACAGAATAGTAAGTCTTCTCTCTTGCAAAGCTTGATGCTAAATCTGAATCTTAACGTCCCTGAAACAAGACACCAAACTTGTTAGCAAAAATTACACCGTTCCCTCCCCGGCAACGGCGCCAAAAATTGATTAAAGCGATGAGAATTACTGTATAGCTTTGGACTAACGGGCCGTGTCCACGAGGAGGAATGTGATAGAAGCTTTTCGGTGTTTTTGTTAAGTAACAAAGAATGGAGTTGGTATTTTTCTATCTTTTTTTTATATTGAAAAAGAGAATGGAGAGAAGGGAAATGATTAAAAGAAAATTTGAAAATTTAGAAAAGGTTTTGAAAAAGGTGATCTTTAAAAAGTGTTGAAAATTGTTTGGTCGTTTTTAATATAGGAAGAAGATCTGGGCTCACTATCTCACTACTCAACGATGTGTTCTTCTTTTGAAATTCTTAGTGCCTTAACTTGATCATAGGCAAAAACTTAAGCTCGAGTTTAAAAAGTTTTAAGCAAAGCAAATAAGCTAGTTTGAAAAAGTTAACTCTTTTTCTTAAGAAATCATCTTGAATTGAATGTTAAACCATCAAACATGCATATGATTCCATTGGGTCTTTACATCAAAGCCATTCAAAAACAAGAGGGATCGAAGAGAGGGACGATAGTGAGCCTAGAAAATAAATTTAGCTACTCATGGAAGATGAAAAATAAGACATGTAAATAAAGCAAGACATACCCGTGAATTGGAGTGGTAGAAGAGAAAGCTTGATCCTTTATTGATGTCACTTCAATCTTCAGATTACAATTACTCTATTCCTCTCTCACTGGTATTTGAACTAAACTACAAATTAGAAAATAGAGATACAACTTCTATACTATCTGACAAAGAACCTAAACCTTAAAAATAAAGAGAAATACTTAAACTAATTTCCGGTCCCTTTTTCTCTGAAAAATATAGTACTTATAGGCAAAAAACAAACGGGGGAGGGCGTACGAAGATAGGGGGAGCAAATGCTCCCCCAACAAACCCTAATAATCCACAAAAATGTGGTTTTGGCTACATTTTCGCGGCCTGGGTGTGGCCAATTGGCCATACCCAGTGGGGTACACATCCTTGTTTTGTGTTCTGACTTTATCTCCTGCTGGTTTTCCTGTTTCAGCTCCATGATTTTATGAAACAGCCTTTGATCTTTGGCTTCAACCACTTGATTTGGGAAGATTCATTTTAACCAGTTTTCAACCTCTCTGATTTACCATGATCTGTCCTGATTTCCTGATTTCGAATTAATTCTGAATTAAATCAGAGTTTGATGGGCTTTTGGGCTCGTTTCTCTTTCCTATCCTTTAGCAATGAGCCTGCATTTTATAAAGAAAAATAGGACTTATTAATATGATTTATTTAGATAATAAATATGATAATGTGACAATATATATGCAATATATGTAACCCATCAACTAGTTTAGTTTGTTTTCTCTCCTTTCATCTTCTCTTTTGTTTTCATTTACCATGACTAATTAAATTGTTTATGGAATGGCTAACTAAATACTAACCCACTAACCTCTAATAACTTGTTTGAACAACCCAAATGAATCAATAAGTGTCAAACAAGCCTTGTGCAAAGAAGGCTATGATATCTTACGATAAGGGTTTTTAACTCTAACTTACTAACAAGTAGACTCACTTTCTTATTTCATGTTTGACTCCTAAGTTTTGGATGATCTATAGAAGTTGTTAACTCTACTTGTTTTCTGTAAGTTAGTGGAACTCCCTTGCATCCTTGTCGATACCAATACTGCACTTGTTTCTTCTTCCATCTCGCCTTCAAATGGATCTTGATGGAGGAATGTTCGAGTTTTGTCGTGTGAGGCAAGGTGATGGGAGGAACATTCATTTGATCTACCATGTGAAAAGTTCTTGTGCACAAGGTTTGTGATTGTCTATGATCCATAATGAGACTATGTTCGTTGACACTCTAAAAAGACAACTCTTAGATTTCTCTTTAACCAGTCTGAATGATGCCTAACTTGTTAACATTTACAAAAGACAAGTCACAGACAAGCTGACGACTAGTTTTTTCCCATCTTCGAGAGGCCAAAACAAGCCTATGAAGCTAGGTCTGATCAAACACCTAGCCTCATATGAGCCTAAAAGAGAGCTAACTTCGCTAAAAGGCCGAAGCCACTAGCTTCGCACGAAGCTCCCATCAGCCCCACTGAATGCTTACTTTAAGCTTCGTTAGAAGCTTTATCTCCAGCTTTACTGGAGATGGAGTGACCCAGCTCTGCTCTGAGCTAACTCCTAGTTTCGACTGAAGCCTCACCCAGCTCTACTATGAGCTAGGTTCTAGCTTCGCTCAAAGCTTTGAATATAACTTCGCTTGAAATGAGTTTCGCATGAAACTCTTACTTAGCTCTGTGACGAGCTTTACCAGGTCATCAATTGGCCGTTTTAAAATCCCACAAAGGAGTAATGGGTGAATCTCGATACTTTAGTAGGGTTAAGAATGTCACTTTAAGTGGGCGGTTACACCCGCCCACTTTGTCCCACATTAAGTGGAGACAATTAAGCCATAATGGCTATGAATAGTACGCACAAACTTTCTAGCTTCACCGGAAGCTCACAGATAGCCTCACGGCAAAGCTATTTTGAGCCTTGCGCGAAGCTAATAGACTGATTCAGTTTCGCTAAATTCAAGGGGCGGTTACACCCTTATTTTTGCTATTAATAGCCCCTTGTAAAAGAGAAGAAGGGCTGGAAAAAGTTAGGAGCAATCTAAGAGAATGTGTGTCCTCTTACTTTCAAAGCTTCCAAAAGCCTCAGAGATTCAGTTATCTTACTTCCAAGGTCTCAACACGCCTTCTATCTTCAGAAGATTTTCAGAACCAAGTGAGAAGAAAATTCTCTCGAAAATGCTTGACCACCCGACCGATTGCATCGTCAATGGGATAAAGTGATCGCGCGCTGATCAAATTCCCATCGGCATTCTTTCTTAGAATCTCAGAGGAGATCTACTTGTAATATTTTATTCTTTCTTAAAAGAATTATTTATAATTTTGCTCCTCAATCCTTTTTGGTAAGTTTTCCCTCTATCAAATTCAATGGAAAACAAGATGGTGACTCTACTGGGGACAATATTCTTCTACAACAAGGAGATGATGTTGTAATGCAACAGTCAGAGTACTGAACCTGACACCGTAAAAAATTTGGTCATCCACTTTGACCAAGAAAAGTTTGAGGAACTCCTCTCTGGAGATAGCCCAGCACTCCATGCACGAAAGTATAAGAGGGTCTCCATAGCCAAAACTTCATTGGCTACAGATCAGAAGGCAGCTCTAATTAAGGCTGTGTCTAAGCCTATGCCAGCTGCGCACGCAGGTGAGCAAAGATTGCTCCAATTCCCTTCAGTCTCAAGTGAGGCTAAGTTGACTTCATGTCAACATGATGGCTTTTTAGGCAAAGCCAAATAGGTTCCACGCGAACCTAAAACTGCTTAGGGCAAGCAGGTGTGGAGGGCGAAGCAAGGAGCCCCTCCACGCAAAGCTTTAGGCTAAGTTGAAGCTCAACCCCGCCTCTCACGTGAAGACAAGGGCAAGATGCCCTTAAGTGTTGGAAGCATTGCCTATGTTAGCCGCGAGGCTGAATTGGAACCACAAGGGCGCGAGTTCCTACTGGCTTCTCCCAACCAAAGAACGCTGGTTTCCAACTCTAAGTCCACTCCTCTAAGTGGAGTTAAGGGGGTATCCCTAAGTACTGATAGCGTTGCTTATGTAGCTTCAGTACCAAAAGGTAATAACAAAGTTCCTAGCCGTGAGGCTGGAGCTAAAGCACTATGCAGTACTAATTACCTTTGTCGCAATGCCAAGAACAAAGCACCAATTCGTGCTAAAAGCGAAGTTACCACAACTTCACTCTCAAAGCCTTCCGGCCCTAAGCTCGCACTTGCAGGCTGAGCTAAAAGTTTAGCTTCGCTAAGTGAAGCTAATACTAGTGGTGAGATAGTTTTAAAATCACCTGTAGTTCGAAAGAGGAGCTTCAATGCTAGAGTTCTCCAGCATGATCAGCCCAGTACACGATCTCCTCAAGTCTCTGTACTAGATCACTGAAGCTTGGTAAATCCTCATTTACGAGAGTTCTTAACTAACAATTGGAAGTTCTGTTTTAAAGAACTACTCCATACTTTTCCCTCCTGCTGTGAATAAGTAGAGTGATAGTTGGTGATGGTCCATTCAGTCCATTGCCGACTAGGACTAGTCCCCACCATTCTTCCAGCCAGACAGTCAGTTTTCAACCAACTATCGATACAAGCCCCTATGAAGCCTCAGAAAAGGAACAAAGCACGAAACATGCCAGATTTTCCCTCTGCATCCGTCAATATAATAGGAAGGGGATGTGAACCACTCAGGGGCAGACGAGGGAGACGGGATACTTACTGTAACCCCCTGCTCCCTGATGTACGTATCACAGTATCAGTACGCGATACGACATATAATGTTGATTTGACCTTTCTGGTAGTCAGATTGAACCGATTTCAGTTTCAAATATCATTTTCTAATCTTTTAGATTTTTTAGGCTTTTCTAGAACTTTTTCTGGATTATTTTAGAAAATCTCCTTAGTCGGTGTCGACCGATACCGATAATCGGCTCCACGATTTTTCATTCACAAGTAGAGTTACAATTTGAGAATCTGCTTCCACCTTGTGTCTTAAAATCATATTAGTCACGCAAGGGTATTTTTGGGAATTTTTCTGAATTTATCAAAAATTGGGCCAAACCGGTGTCGCCCGGTGTCGGTAGTACACTTTAGGATTTTTAACTTGCAAACCTGACTTTATTTCATGAACCGATTTCACATTCCTCCTCTATGTAATATTCTCTATTTTTGATAATTTTTGGGAACCATACGGAGCGAGTCAAATTTTACTGAATAAAATACTATTAATCAAATAATATAACAATCTTTTTCTTTTTCCTTTCTTTTTCCCTCTTCTTCTCCATTTCTCTGGAAGCCACCCCCACCGACTTACACAACCTCCTTCTCTCTCTCTTCCCTACTTAAATCTCTCCCGCTATCTCTCTCTCCATTCTTCACCTCTCTCTCTTACTCTCTCTCACCTCTCTCTCACCTCTCTCTCTCTCTCTCACACCGTCTCTCTCTCCATCTCTCCCTCTCTCTGGTCCAGACGGCGGACCTGACCCACGCCCGCGGCCACGCGGCCGGTGGCCGGCACGCCACCGCCGCGCCCCCTGACCAAGCGCCGCAGGCGCTGCCGCGCCCCAGCCCGGGCGCCATCCTTCCCCTCTCCTTCTCCTTTCCTGTTCTTCTTCTCCTTCTTCTTTCTTTCTTCTTCTTCTTCTTCTTCTTCTTCTTCTCTCTCTCTCTCGTTCTCTGATCACCACCGGCGGGGCGGAGCTGCCGCCGACGGAGCAACGCTGGCGAGGCAGGACTGGCCGCCGCCAGCCCCTGCCCCCCTCTCCTTTTCTCCCTCTCTCTCCACTCCTTTTTCTCTCTCTCCCCCCTCTGTGTGTCCACCACTGGCGGCTAGACCCGCCGCCGGCGGGTCTCGCTGGTCGCCGGCCAGCTAGGCTGGCCGGCCGGCCTGCAGAGGAGCGGCAGCAGTGGCCGCTACTGCTGCTGTAGGATGTTTGGTTCGGGTATGGACCCGAACCCTTTACCCTATTGGTTGGTTTGAAACCCGTTAACCCAATAGCCCATCACTTATGTTAATGGGTTTGGTATTGGATCCAAACCCGACCCGTTAAGAGCCCAAACCCGTATCCAAAGCCCAATAAAGGTAATTTTTCATAAAACCCCCTGTTAAATAATACTTATTGCATTTTAAATCCTTATTTATTACATATTTAACCTTGTTTGTTATGATTTAGTATTCGGGCGATATCTGGAGCATCCGGACTCCGATTTGGACGATCCTGGAACCGTTGCGATCGTGGGAAAGAGAGCTACCTTCTCATGGCTAGTTTGTGAGTGTTTTTCTTTTATAAATTTTATTTATTTAGAGATCCTAAATTGGTTGATTGCTTTCAGTCTTAAATCTTGATTATGGATAAATTATTGTAACTGTTAATTAATAACTTGTAATTATTGTCATTAATTAAAATATAATAAAACCTGATTTATTATACGGGATGATTGGTTAATTAACGAGATTTTCGAACGTAATAATGTTCATGAATAAAACTAGCCACTAACTTAATAATTCAACTAGATCATTATGTTTAATACTGTGGTGATACCTATATGTAAAACTCGAGTAGATGATATAGCCATATTACACCAGACACGATAGTTTACATACAGTGCATTGGATATTCACGTCCATCTGTTACATATAGACTTGTTAGACTAAACATTAGTGTGCATACACTCGGAACACCGTGACTTACATATCCTGTCACACGGGACACTGTTATCGCATGTACATGTTGCATAGATACGATGACACGTCACACTATTATTTCGTAGTCATATCCCACCGATAGATAGATGCACCACTTCACGGAAAATCGTCATGTCATATATTGTTCTCATCGTTACATGGATTCTCGGCATATCACTGTTACACATGCATGTATGGTTTCTCTATTCTTGTCATATGGATCCCCGTGCATATTACATGTATTATTGTTCCATGTTATCCCTGTATTCCTGTTATATGATTGTTTTCTGTTACTGATATTTGAAAAACACGTAGAGGGGGGTGAATAGGTGTAAATGCTAATCTAACAATCTTTTTAAACAATTATGAATGAATGATGCAACGATCACTCAAAACAAGACTAAGAGCCAAATACCCGGTGAAGGGTTCTGAACTCCTTCCTCGTGATTCCTCTAAATAAGAGTTGGAGGTGCGTATTGCAATCTTGTTGTATGAGTTATGATCGACAATATATCAAGAAATGAAAAATGATGACATGCACACAAGATATATCACAAGTAATGGAAGCAATATCACAAATTAGAAACAATGAGTAAAAGATAGCAATTGAAAGTAAAGCGAAATTGAGAGCAAGAGCAAAAGACAATCGCAAACACAAGAATTTGTTTCGAGGTTCGAGTCACCGCTTTACTCCCCGCCTTCACCTCCGTGAAGGGTTTCCACTATCCACCGAGGACTTTACAAAGGTCTACCCAAGACCGGAGTACCGAACTCCACCACTTACAAAATCTCTACCTAAGTGATGTCTCCACAAGAGGAACACAAAGAACAAGCAATCAAGTGATCACAATAGTGATCACAAACTCTTTACAACACTTCTCTTTTACAACTCCTTATAGAATGAGGTTTGGAATTTTTTGCTCTAGAAGTGTAGTGAGAAAAACTCAGTTGTAAAATGATCTTGCTAGAAACACAACTGAAAAACAATAGCCAAGAATGCAAGAGAGAATTGAGAGCTTTGAAACTTTTTCTTTCTTTTGAAAACTTGTAAACTAGGGATTTTTCTTGGTGAGAAATGCAAGAGACCTATCTCCTCTATTTATAGGGAGAGGAGGGGATTAAAACACTTTAAAATAAAGCTTATTTGATCAGAAACTAATCCCTAAAGTTCAGAGAAAATCTGCCATAAAACAGACCAAAAACAAATTTTTAGAAATTCACCAAAGAGGAAAGAGCCGTTGGGCAGCAGCAGGCTTGACGGTCGACCGGTCCGGTCGGTCGTCCGCCTTGCTGGCAAATAGCGGTTGGGCTTGGGTCGACCGACCGGTCGACCGGCCTTAAGAAGGAAACAAAGATTTTTAACTGTCGGTCGACCGGTCGGCCGACCGAAATTAACAGAGAGTTGGGGTTTACAGGTCGGGCGACCGGTCGGCTGACCGACAGACGTGCATGATTGGTTGCTAATGTTGCATATTTAATGTCACATTTCCATACTTATTTTAGAATAAAAGCCTGCATTGTCCTAATTATTTGTTTAATTTATTTGCAGGCCCAATCTTTAAGGAGATGAAGAGAAATGAGCCCAAAAGCCCACCAGAATTCTGAATTAAATCAGAATTAATTCGCACACACAAAATCAGGGCAAAATCAAGAGGTTGAAACCGGTTGAGAAGAATCCTCTCAGGATCGATCGGTTAAAGCCAAGAATCCAAGGCCATTTCTTCAAAATCTCGGAGCCAAACTGCAAAACCAACTCCAAATAAAGTCAGAGGGAGAAACTGGGGAGACCCACCAATAGGGTGTGGCCACCTGGCCACACCCTTGCCGCGGAAACGCAGCTTGGGCCGCATTTCCGCGGCAATCTTGGGGAGTTACGGGGAGCGTTTGCTCCCCCGACCTCCTCGGGATCATGGTGGTTAGGGTTTTGCCTATAAAAGGCCTGTAATTGCGCTGAAAATGGAACGTGAATGCAGATTAGGATTTAGCTTAGTTTTCATTCCTTAGTTTAGGTTTTTAGTCTTTCTTTTTATGTATGTAATTTGTATGTAACTTAGGGTAGAAGAAGATTCATGTAAGTAAGAGAGGGGCTGATGTTGAGAGTGACACCGACGATGTACCCTACTCCTTTCTTTCATTATCTCAGCAAGTAATAAAGGTAAATGCTTTGTTTGTTTTCTATTCTGCTTTACTTTACATTTGTTTTGCTTTCATATTCCTCTTCTACTTTACCTTGGTTGTTGTTATTGAGTGTACAAGTGAATTCCAAAGCAAGTATAACTATGCTACGTGAGAGCCAGCGATAGTTCATGAAGACGTTCTCCTCTTCCAAGATCCGCACGGGGACTGAGCTCGAGCTTATGATCTATGCGTTGAACGCCTCCGAAGCAAAGGTAGAACATGCAACGGTTTCCAGGTAAGTCATCACTCAACCTCGGTAAGTATCTCTTTCCTTTTCTTTCCTTTCTTTTCTTTTCTTTCTTTAGTATAGATCAACACCACCTCCTCCAACTCTTTCTTCTCCACTTCATTGTACATAGTCGCTTTTCTTGTTTTCTGATTTTCCACCTTCTTCAATCTTCCATTTTCTTTTAACTTTAAGATAACTTTCTTTTTCATTTTAATAACTAAAATTAGAGAAGAACCTTCGTTTTATTTTCTTAAAAGATTTCAATAAAGAACTGTAACGCTTCCATCGCAAACCCTCCTTGTGGATCACGACCCGCATAGCCACTTGCTATAGCGGAAGAATTGAGCACTTGCACATCTTCTTTCTTAAGTTCTATAATCTCGTATTTTGTGTGCAGGTTAGCCTCAATCAAATTTTGGCGCCGTTGCCGGGGAGGGTAAAACGGTTTTTATTGAAATCTGAATTTTTATTGCAAATTTTTTAGAACTAAATGAATTTTCTTCTCTGTTGCAGGTTACAGGGCAATAAAAGCAGGAAATTAATATTGCAGTGACATACAAGTGGCCTTGGGCCTCTGCTCTAGAAAGCAGAGACAAAGGGCCCTCTGAATTGCCGCGTTTCCATGGCAAAAGCCGCGGATCCGCGGCAAGGAAGAGTTGACTACTAACAGCTTTTTGCAGGGCTGCTTAGTTTAAAAAAATTCTAGTTTGCTGCAACTTTAATTTTTCTTATATGCCATAACATAAGCCTGCTAATAATCAACAGTAAAATATTTATTGAAAAGATAAAAAATTAATTAGACATTTGCATTTTAGGCACGTGTCTTTTTAATTCCTTATTTTTTTTACTGTTGAAGAGTGCTGGAGCAAGGTATGTTTGCATTGCATCTAGAATAGGACTATCTCTTGGTTGATTTATATCGCTTAGAGTGCATCTTATTTATCTTGTACACTTGCACAAAAACTGATCTTAAGGGCACCACCCAATAATAAGATAAGGTGGGGATTTAATCACCCTTCCTTAGCCCAAAAATTAGAATCCAAGCACTCACTAACCCAAGCCTAACTTAAGATGAGTAGACGTTGGCCCTAGGGACATCTCGGACTCAATTAGGAGATTATCCTAAGGGGGAAAGGTGTTGGAACTTGACTCTTGCCAAATCAGTGTCTAGTAAAGGGATTAAGGGCCGAAAGCCCGAAGGTTGGTGGTTATTTAATTAAGGAACGTCTTTTGACGGAAAACCTCCCACCAACCTTGCCCTGACCTGGCTGATTAGCTTGTGGTCAAAGTTTACATTAAACCTCCTGTGGACAATCTAACCAGTTAGGAGTCGTCTAGGTCTAGGTCTACCCTAACTTAGGTTAGAATTTTTTCCTTCTTGTTTGTTTATTTGTGTGTTTTTCTTTCTTTTTGTTTGTATTCCATTGTGTGATATGGCTTATAATAATAATTTTTCCAACTACAATAATAATCCATATTACACACCGACTTCATTTTCGGATATTACCAACCCGGCATATCATAACTTTGACCAACCTAGTGTGCCGGATTGGTCTTATCCGAATCAATATGACCCATACCCCCCATCTAATAACTATAATTTCCATAATGATTTCAACTCTTCACCGAGTCAGTGGGGATTCACCTCCCCCGAGCATAATTTCCAACCACCTTGCCCTCCTTCTCCACCCAGTCCACATTATGTTCAAGATTCATACTCAGTTCCACCCGTCCAAAATAGGAAACCATCAATTATGGAAATGAGTATGCGTGAGTCCAAACACAAATCCCAAAATCTGATGGACTCACAATTTCACTACCACTTCCAAGACAATTCTTCATCTTTTCATCAAAACAATGAACCTATCAACTCTGAAAAGATGCTTGAAGCCATGACTCAGGCTCAAAACACTCGTAATCGTGACATAGATATGATGGTTGAATCTCTACGTTCCCACCGTCCTGATGTCACTAACTATTCTGTTAGAGCTGAAGAGTCATGTAGTTTTGGAAATCAAGATTCCATTTCAGAACAACCATGTTAACTCACCCAAACTCCAAGTGATATTGATAGTTTGGCTAGTTTTCCTTTTCCTGAAATAGAACTTGAAAATGATTATGATCCTGAATCCCAACTTAGTGATTCAATTCTATTCCCTGACTCGATTATGACTCCGGTATCTTCACCTGACTTCAATCTTTTCTCGGAGTCAACATTGGATCCTCTACCAATTTATAAAGAAATTGAATCACCCATCTTTGAGGATCATGTTGAACTTGACCAACTTTACAATTTTGAAAATCCCATGGATAAATTGGCAAGTTCTCAATTTTTTGATATTGAACTCAATGAGATATGTGACCTAGATTCTCACATATGTGATCCAGTTCAACTTTCTGAATCAATTTTGACTCCCGTTTTGTTACCAAACTTGAGTAATATTCTAGAGCCAGTTTTGATTCCTCCACCTATCATTCCTGAACTGGAATCACCCATATTAGGTCATATTCCATTGTTAGAAAATACATGTGGACTGGAGTCTCAACTTCTTGACTTGGACCCAATTTCTGAACCTATTTCGACACCTGAACCTTTACTTGACTTAAGTCACCTTCCTGAGTCGGTATTAGTTCCTGTCCTTCCTGAGTCCAAGCCAACTGTTCTATCATTTCATACTCCATTCTGGGACGAGGTGGTTGACAAATTTGACTCCGAAATTAGTTATGGAATATGGAAATTAGATGGGGTCACATACTTAATAAAAATCCTTAATGGACACATCTTTTTCATGGGTTATATTAATGTAATTTCTGGTGGGTTCCTCCGAGACCCAAGAAAAGTTGATTGGGCCATGTTTCGTGGACCAATCAGACCACCACCGGAACCACCACCATAAGGTAACACTTTCCTTCCCTTTCTTCTTTTTCATGCATCTATGCATTAATTCATACATTGAGGACAATGCATGAGATAGGTATGGGGGAGGGTCTAACATAACTTTTCTTTTTCTTTAAAAAAAAAAAAATTAACATTTTTCTTTACTTTTAAAAACTTTTTGAAAAATTGAAACAATATTTTGACTTATTTTTGTAAGAAATTAAGTTAATCTTAAGGAATAGGAAAATCCAAATTAGGATTTATTATACTTGGTCAAAATAAGATTATTTGTTTGATTTATAGAGTTAGGAAGATAATTTGTCAAAGTAATTTAGTCTTGATCTTTACCTTGATGAAATATGCACACTTCATACACTTACACACTTAGGGTTCAAAAACAAGATTCTTATGCCTTATAAAAAATATATATATAAACAAATCTAATTATTGATTAGCTAGGTGCTTTGGCCTAAGAAAGCCTTAGTATTTATGCAAAAGATAATTAGATGAGTTTGCAAAAAAAAAAAAAAAAAAGTCTAATTATTGACTAGTTAGGTGCTTTGGCCTAAGCAAGCCTTAGTATTTATGCGAAAGATGATTAGATAAGTTTGAAAAGAAAAATCCTCTGATTAAGCTGGGTATTTGTGCCTAATAAAGCATAAGTATTCACGCCTAAAAGAGGTTCATATAATAAAATCCTTAGTTTTGTGGCCTGGTTTGCTCGAGTCCTTAAGTCCTTGGGGGTGTTTTCTCACCTGGTGCCCTAAGACCGTTTGGTTTGGGAGTCATCGATTAAAGGCTCATTACATGGGCAGATTAGAAAGCCTAATAAAACTAAGGAATAATACCACAAAAAAAAAGTATATATATAAAAATAAATAAGGCATAAGAGTTAGAGTTAATGAACCCTTACTCAAAATTTTCACATTCACAAGGTGCATATGACTTAGGGTAAAGTAATAGACTAGATGAAAAGCACAATTTGACTCCTTACTTTGATTGATAACAAATTTTTGAATAGAGACTAAGTTTAGGAATGAAAAATTCGGTTTTCCTATAACTTATAGATTGCTTAGATCTTACAATCATATTTCAAATATTTTTCTCTTTCAAAATGCTTTTCGAAAATACTAACTCTTTATTTCCCTTTCTTTATGGATTTTGTGGGTGTAATCCGCTGAAAACCCTCACGGGACAAAACTCGTCCTCTAGGGGGAACCTAGAGGTTTAACGGCTTGTTGCACATGCTCAGTGCAATCGCGCGACCTGCGAAAGTGGTCTAATAATCCTTAGTATAATTTAGTTGTTTTGCTCGAGGACGAGCAAAAGATAGGTATGGGGGTGTGATTGGTTGCTAATGTTGCATATTTAATGTCACATTTCCATAATTATTTTAGAATAAAAGCCTGCATTGTCCTAATTATTTGTTTAATTATTTGCAGGCTCAATCTTTAAGGAGATGAAGAGAAATGAGCCCAAAAGCCCACCAGAATTCTGAATTAAATCAGAATTAATTCGTACACACAAAATCACGAAAAAATCAAGAGGTTGAAACCGGTTGAGAAGAATCCTCTCAGGATCGATCAGTTAAAGCCAAGAATCCAAGGCCATTTCTTCAAAATCTCGGAGCCAAACTGCAAAACCAACTCCAAATAAAGTCAGAGGGAGAAACCGGGGAGACCCACCAACAGGGTGTGGCCACCTGGCCACACCCTTGCCGCGGAAGCGCGGCTTGGGCCGCATTTTCGCAGCAATCTTGGGGAGTTACGGGGAGCGTTTGCTCCCCCGACCTCCCCGGGATCATGGTGGTTAGGGTTTTGCCTATAAAAGGCCTGTACTTGCGCTGAAAAATGGAACGTGAATGCAGATTAGGATTTAGCTTAGTTTTCATTCCTTAGTTTAGGTTTTTAGTCTTTCTTTTTATGTATGTAATTTGTATGTAACTTAAGGTAGAAGAAGATTCATGTAAGTAAGAGAGAGGGGCTGATGTTGAGAGTGACACCGACGATGTACCCTACTCCTTTCTTTCATTGTCTCAGCAAGTAATAAAGGTAAATGCTTTGTTTGTTTTCTATTCTGCTTTACTTTACATTTGTTTTGCTTTCATCTTCCTCTTCTACTTTACCTTGGTTGTTGTTATTGAGTGTACAAGTGAATTCCAAAGCAAGTATAACTAAGCTACGTGAGAGCCAGCGATAGTTCATGAAGACGTTCTCCTCTTCCAAGATCCGCATCACTTCGTTCTCGCTAGGCGTGACGATATAATGTGCACGGGGACTGAGCTCGAGCTTATGATCTATGTGTTGAACGCCTCCGAAGCAAAGGTAGAACATGCAACGGTTTCCAGGTAAGTCATCACTCAACCTCGGTAAGTATCTCTTTCCTTTTCTTTCCTTTCTTTTCTTTTCTTTCTTTAGTATAGATCAACACCACCACCTCCAACTCTTTCTTCTCCACTTCATTGTACATAGTCGCTTTTCTTGTTTTCTGATTTTCCACCTTCTTCAATCTTCCATTTTCTTTTAACTTTAAGATAACTTTCTTTTTCATTTTAATAACTAAAAATAGAGAAGAACCTTCGTTTTATTTTCTTAAAAGATTTCAATAAAGAACTGTAACGCTTCCATCGCAAACCCTCCTTGTGGATCACGACCCGCATAGGCACTTGCTATAGTGGAAGAATTGAGCACTTGCACATCTTCTTTCTTAAGTTCTATAATCTCGTATTTTGTGTGCAGGTTTAGCCTCAATCACGTGCACAAGCGTGCACGTCCTGGACACATGATCCGGTCGACCGGTCCGGTCGGCCGGTTTAGCCTGAAACAGAAAAACTGGGAAGAAATTTTGAACTTGAAAATTTTGAAGATAATTTTGTAGGTATATGAAGTTAAGTATCATGATGTAAAAGATAGTTATACATGGTGTAAACAAGATATAGAATTTGTAAGGATTTTGGAATCATGTATAAGAATCAAGGCATGAACTTAAAAACAAATACCATAACTACAAACTGTATTTTGAAAATGTGTGTGTGTGTATCCTAGAGCCAATATTCTACAACCTCAAACTTTAACAAACTATTTCTTACATTGGTTCTAATTGACTACAAGGTCTTCAAGTGGGCTTCTCCATATGTGATCTTGTAAAGCTTGATACTTGAGCCCAAAATGAGGTGACTTGAGTCAAAACATCTTTCTTTAGGGAAGAATGCTCCTAAAATCATTAGAACCCTGAAACACACTTAAAACAACAAACATGATTAGTACAAATAACTACATATGTTCTGTAATCATCAAAACACACTAAAACGGGTGATTGTAACCTTGGGCCAACAATCTCCCCCTTTTTGATGATGACAAAACATATAAGTTATTTAAAAATAAATGGGAAAGGAGCTTAGAAGCTCCCCCTCAAATTATGCTATGTATGACTATACATAAAGCATAAAAACATAAACCTACACAAGTAGAAACACAAGTGAAAACTAAAGAGGCAAAGCACAACTAAAGAGGCAAAGCACCAAAACAAACTAGCTTTTTCTCCCCCTTTTTGTCATACATCAAAAAGGGTTAAACAAAACAAAGAATTTTTTCAAGAATCCATAATACAAACATTCAACTCACCACAAATAAAAGAAAATCTAGCATAGTCTAGAGGTTTTGTAAAATATCGGCAAGCTGAAAATTGGTAGAAACATAGTCAATATCAATATCACCTTTCTCGTAATGATCTCTAAGAAAGTGATACCTAATGTCAATGTGCTTAGTTTTACTATGTTGATTTGCATTTTTTGTCATATGAATAGTACTAGTATTATCACAAAATATTTTAATATGATCAAAATGTAAATCATAGTCAAGGAGAGTATGTTTCATCCAAAGAACTTGTGCACAACAAGCTCCGGCTGCAACATACTCCGCCTCGGCGGTTGATAGGGCTACCGAATTTTGCTTTTTGGAAGACCAAGATACAAGACAATTACCAAGGAATTGACATGTTCCACTTGTACTCTTCCTATCTACCCTACAACCCGCATAGTCGGCATCCGAAAATCTCGTCATTGAAAATTGACCGGTTTTCGGATACCACAAACCCATCTCAATGGTGCCCTTAAGATATCTAATTATACGTTTATCCGCAATTATATGAGATTTTTTAGGACACGATTGAAAACGAGCACAAAGACAAACCGAAAACATAATATCCGGCCTACTAGCCGTTAAATATAGCAAACTACCTATCATGCTACGATAAAGTTTAATGTCTACACTTTTACCTTGTTCATCCTTATCAAGCTTTGTTGTTGTTGCCATGGGAGTTTTACTTACTTTAGCTCCTTCAAGCCCAAACCTCTTGATGAGTTCCTTTGTATACTTGGCTTGATTGATGAAGATCCCATCCTTCCTTTGCTTGATTTGGAGACCAAGAAAATAGTTGAGCTCCCCCATCGTAGACATTTCGAATTCATCCTTCATGCATGACTCAAACACTTGGCAAAGAGATTCATTAGTAGAACCAAAAATAATATCATCTACATAAATTTGTATAATAAGAATATCATTCTCTACATGTTTTGTAAACAAGGTAGTATCAACTTTTCCTTTCTTAAAACCATTTGAAATTAAAAATGAAGAAAGTCTTTCATACCAAGCCCTAGGGGCTTGTTTTAAACCATAAAGTGCTATATCAAGTTTAAAAACAAAATCTGGATGTGTAGGATCAACAAACCCGGGGGTTGTTCAACATACACCTCCTCTTCAATAAAACCATTTAAGAAGGCACTTTTAACATCCATTTGAAACAATTTAAAATCTTTAAATGATGCAAATGCAAGTGTCATCCGTATGGCTTCAAGCCGTGCTACGGGTGCAAAGGTTTCTTCAAAATCGATTCCTTCGATTTGAGTGTAACCTTGGGCAACTAACCTAGCTTTATTTCTAACAACGTTACCCGATTCATCCAACTTGTTTTTAAAGATCCACTTAGTACCAATTGTTGGTCTATCGTGGGGCCTAAGAACAAGGTGCCAAACTTGGTTGCGCTCAAATTGATTGAGTTCCTCTTGCATGGCAAGCAACCAATATGAATCGGCCTCGGCTTCGAGGACGTTCTTGGGTTCAACATGAGAAATAAATGCATAGTGCCCACAAAAATCATGAAGTTTAGAGCGAGTGGTTACCCCTTTAGATACTTCACCTATAACGAGGTCCTTGAGATGATGTGGGTTGTATCTCCAATCCTTTGGAAGTTGTTGAGTAGGCTCCACTTCAATTGTTTGATTTTCATTTCCTTGAGCCTCTTCTACTATAGCTTCACTTCCTTCATCATCCGTTGGCTTGCCTCCAATAGTAGGTGAGGCCTCCAAGGTAACTTTCTCCAAGCCTTCATCCAAAGAATCTATTTCTACAACATTCTTAACAAACGAATTAGATTCTTCAAACTTAACATGAATAGATTCCTCAATAGTCAAAGATGATCTATTGAAGATTCTATAAGCCTTACTAGTATTAGAATAACCAACAAAAATAGCCTCATAAGATCTAGCATCAAATTTACCTAAATTATCTTTTGTAGTTAAAACAAAGCACTTGCATCCAAAAACTTTAAAATAAGAGACATTTGGTTTTCTAGAAAAATAAATCTCAAAGGATGTTTTTGAAGTATTTTTGCATAAGAAAACACGATTTGATATATAGCATGATGTATTAACGGCCTCGGCCCACAAATAGTGTGGTAGACCAGATTCACTAAGCATTGTCCTAGCCATCTCTTGTAATGTTCTATTTTTCCGTTCAACTACTCCATTTTGTTGTGGAGTTCTAGGACAAGATAGTTCATGCTTAATTCCTTGTTCTTCACAAAAAGTGGTAAAGGGTAGGTTAATGAACTCACCTCCTCTATCACTTCTTATTCTTAAAATTGAAGTATCTTTTTCCTTTTCAACTCTTTTCTTAAAGGCTTGAAAATGTGAAAAGGCTTGATTTTTATGTTCCAAAAAGAAAACTCAAGTAAAACGTGAAAAGTCATCAATCAAAACAAATGCAAAACGATTCCCACTTAGACTTTTGGTTTGAGTAGGACCAAATAAATCTATATGGATTAACTCCAAGGGACGTGATGTCATGATATCCTTGATTGACTTGGAAGAAGACTTGGTTTGTTTACCAAGTTGACATGCGTCACAAACCCGGTCCTTTTCAAAATTCAAGCAAGGAATACCTTTCACCATTTCCTTTGTGTTTAACCTAGATATATGGTCAAAAGAAATGTGGCCTAATCTTCTATGCCACAACCAAGAGTCATCATCGAGGGCTTTTAAACAAGTAATATTACAAGACATATTAGACATATCAATCATATAAACATTGTTTTCACGAAAACCAGAAAATACACAAGTATTAGATATTCTATCAATAACTTTACAAACTACATTATCAAAAACAACATCAAAACCTTTATCACAAAGTTGACTAACACTCAAGAGATTATGCTTGAGGCCATCAACTAAAACTACATTTTCTATTAAAGGGGATGTACCAAGTTTAACATTACCAATACCGATGATTTTACCCTTGGCATCATCTCCGAAGGTGACGGTGCCACCTTCATGGTATCTTGATAGGGTTGCAAAGTTGTTGATATCCCAAGTCATGTGCCTTGAGCAACCACTATCAAGATACCACAATCCTTTACGTCGTTGCGCCTTGGAAAGTACCTACATCATTTAACAAATTTATTGACTTTGGTACCCAAATTCTCTTGGGTCCTTGAAAGTTAGTATTTCGAACCCAAACATTATGACAAGATGTATTTAGTCTATCATAACAAAACTTAACTAAGTGACCTTTACGGCCACAATATGAACATGAAAATACTTTACCATACATGAATGCATGATGTGTGTGTGAAGTGTGAGCATGTTTGTGGGGTTTGGCATGATGTAAAGGTTATGATTTATGAACATGAGCATGCATAACATGGGGCTGTTTCTTAGGGGCTTGTTTCTTAGGAAACATAGCCTCAAGCCTATTCTTGTCAAATTCACACTTTTTCAAAACAACTTCTAAAGAATCAATTTTCTCTTTTAGCATGGAAATCTCATTTTCATTAACTTGTGGAAACTTACCCTTGCAAGAAATCTTATAGTTATCAAGATCTTTTTCGGTGGAAACTAAAGTAGAAGATAATTCATCTTTTTCTTTATAAGAGTAAAAACATGATGATTAAGAGACTCATTTTCCTTTTTCATATTTAAATACTTTTTCTTAAGAACATCATAGTTATGTGAGAGTTCTACAAATGCTTCTCCTAGCTCATCCATGGAAAGCTCACAATCAAAAGAAGTGTCGAGGGTTACCTTGCTTGTGCCTTCATTAGCCATGAAGCACATGTTGGCGGTGTCAACTTCCTCCTCGGATTCGCTCTCAGAATCCCATGTAGCCTTCAACGCTTTCTTCTTGTAAGGCTTCTTTGAGGTGGATGGCTTCACTTTATCTGGGCACTCCTCAACAATGTGACCCGGTCTTTGGCAATTGAAGCAAATTATCTTTCTTTCTTCTTTGCCTCCTTGCCATCTCCTTCTTGCTTGAAACTTAGCCTTGTTATACATCCTCCGGACATTCTTAACGAGAAGTGAGAGCTCTTCATCATCTTCTTCTTCATTGTCTTTGTCGGAGTATGAGGATTGACTCTTGAAGGCAATTATTTTCATCTTGGAAGGAGCCATGTCCTCCCTAGCTTTTCTCTCCATCTCATGGGTTTTGAGGTTCCCAATGAGACCTATAAGCTCCATCTCCTCCTTGTCATTAAGTTCCTTCAAGGTAGTTGCTTTTACTTCCCATGAAGGAGGAAGAGCCCGGATGATCTTCCTTACTCTTTGGTCGTTGTCAATACCATCACCTAGAGAAGAAAGTCCATTAGTAATCTTGGTAAATCTAGTAACCATATTATCTATGGTTTCATTTTCATTCATAGAAAAATTCTCATATTGGGACCGAAGAAGGTCTATCTTAGCCCTCTTCACTTGTGAGGTCCCCTCATGTGTAACAAGCAAATGTGACAAAATTTCAAATGCGGATTTACAATGTATTACTCTAGCAATATCATCATCATTAAGTGCTTGAAGTAATGCATAGTGTGCTCTAGAGTTAGCATCAAATTCTTTGGTCTCAATTTCGGACCAAGTGGACTCATCACCGGTGGGTGCACTAAATGGTTTGGTCACCGCCTTTGCAACCCGGCTTCCTAGGGATTGCAAGAAAACGGTCATCTTAACCTTCCATATGGGAAAGTTAAGGCCATCAAACTTTGGGGGGGTCTTAATTCCATCGGCCATCTTTACTAAGTGAAAGAGTATGAAATGGATGTGGTGATTAGCAAATAAAGGATCTCTCTAAGGTTGTTAAGCCAAGAGCCTAGAGACCTATGCTCTGATATCAATTGAAAAACACCTAGAGGGGGGGGGGCGAATAGGTGTAAATGCTAATCTAACAATCTTTTTAAACAATTATGAATGAATGATGCAACAATCACTCAAAACAAGACTAAGAGCCGAATACCCGGTGCAGGGTTCTGAATTCCTTCCTCGTGATTCCTCTAAATAAGAGTTGGAGGTGCGTATTGCAATCTTGTTGTATGAGTTATGATCGATAATATATCAAGAAATGAATAATGATGATGTGCACACAAGATATATCACAAGTAATGGAAGCAATATCACAAATTAGAAACAATGAGTAAAAGATAGCAATTGAAAGTAAAGCGAAATTGAGAGCAAGAGTAAAAGACAATCGCAAACACAAGAATTTGTTTCGAGGTTCGAGCCACCGCTCTACTCCCCGCCTTCACCTCCGTGAAGGGTTTCCACTATCCACCGAGGACTTTACAAAGGTCTACCCAAGACCGGAGTACCGAACTCCACCACTTATAAAATCTCTACCAAAGAGATGTCTCCACAAGAGGAACACAAAGAACAAGCAATCAAGTGATCACAATAGTGATCACAAACTCTTTACAACACTTCTCTTTTACAACTCCTTATAGAATGAGGTTTGAAATTTTTGGCTCTAGAAGTGTAGTGAGAAAAACTCAGTTGTAAAATGATCTTGCTAGAAACACAACTGAAAAATAATAGCCAAGAATGCAAGAGAGAATTGAGAGCTTTGAAACTTTTTCTTTCTTTTGAAAACTTGTAAACTAGGGATTTTTCTTGGTGAGAAATGCAAGAGACCTATCTCCTCTATTTATAGGGAGAGGAGGGGATTAAAACACTTTAAAATAAAGCTTATTTGATCAGAAACTAATCCCTAAAGTTCAGAGAAAATCTGCCATAAAACAGACCAAAAACAGATTTTCAGAAATTCACCAAAGAGGAAAGAGCCGTTGGGCAGCAGCAGGCTTGACAATCGACCGGTCCGGTCGGCCGTCCGCCTTGCTGACAAATAGCCGTTGGGCTTGGGTCGACCGACCGGTCGATCGGCCTTAAGAAGGAAACAAAGATTTTTAACTGTCGGTCGACCGGTCAGCCGACCGAAATTAACAGAGAGTTGGGGTTTACAGGTCGGGCGACCGGTCGGCCGACCGACAGCCGTGCACAAGCGTGCACGTCCTGGAGACATGATCCGGTCGATCGGTCCGGTCGGCCGGTTTAGCCTGAAACAGAAAAACTGGGAAGAAATTTTGAACTTGAAAATTTTTGAAGATAATTTTGTAGGTATATGAAGTTAAGTATCATGATGTAAAAGATAGTTATACATGGTGTAAACAAGATATAGAATTTGTAAGGATTTTGGAATCATGTATAAGAATCAAGGCATGAACTTAAAAACAAATACCAGAACTACAAACTGTATTTTGAAAATGTGTGTGTGTATCCTAGAGCCAATATTCTACAACCTCAAACTTTAACAAACTATTTCTTACATTGGTTCTAATTGACTACAAGGTCTTCAAGTGGGCTTCTCCATATGTGATCTTGTAAAGCTTGATACTTGAGCCCAAATTGAGGTGACTTGAGTCAAAACATCTTTCTTTAGGGAAGAATGCTCCTAAAATCATTAGAACCCTGAAATACACTTAAAACAACAAACATGATTAGTACAAATAACTACATATGTTTTGTAATCATCAAAACACACTAAAACGGGTGATTGTACCATATCCCACAATATTGATAGTCCCGTTACTGGATACATGAGCTGTTGATATGCGATGTGTGGAATCCCACATCTATTGTTTCCCGTTTCCCGTTATCGTGTCCAACCTCAAACTTTACTGGATACATGAGCTGTTCTTGGGCCAACAATATTGATAGTCCCGTTACTGGATACATGAGCTGTTGATATGCGATGTGTGGAATCCCACATCTATTGTTTCCCGTTTCCCGTTATCGTGTTTTGTGCTATCAACAGAGCTCATGTTATGTTATCGTGTTACATGTACCATATCCTGTACTTGTTCCTGATATACTATATAGTGAAAGATAATAAAGAGAACTTACTTGGTTATGGGGGAGACTTGACGGTTGACTAGGTCTTGTCGGGTGGATGTCTGGATCCATTGTTTGTCCCACTGCAGGGGACGGGGTAGTGCTGGCTACCGTCTGTTATAGCTCATGAGCTCCCGTTTCTCGTTATTGTTTTAGCTCATTGAGTTCCCATTACATGTTACAGCCTTAGCGGGCTGGCCCTAGTCTCAGCAGCCAGGGGTCTGTTTAAGGCCGTGATCCCGGGTATGCACGGGATACACCTACCCGATAAGAGCTCCTCGACCATGGGTTTCCAATGAACATAATAAAATGATATAAATAATAGTGACGTCGGGAACACTTGTTATTTGATCACTCTCTCGTTTGGATAATGGTACCCGTATGCCATGTCCGAATGGGTTCGACTGGAGTGCGGGCTCCAGTATGAACTGCCAGTGGTATGGGACACTGGAAGAGATTGATTAAAATAGCAGGCGGTATTGATTGCTACTATTGGATAAATAACATGACCTGCCTGATACATGTATACTATTGTTTAGTTGTACTTGTTACTGTACCTAATCATTTATCCTCTATCATGTCACCTGTATACTTTGTTACACTTTCTGATACATGTTACACTTTCTGTACGCTACTCATGTACATCTATATTCTGCATTGCATATACTCTGCTTTATGTATACCTTGCAAACATCATTACTGTATATGCACAACCCGGCAGTATGGTTCTGTTGCATGCCGTACATCTGCATGTTCCTTATTTATTATATAAAACTAGATACTACTGTAAACATGACCCGATGATAACCTGCTAGGTAGTGATGATATTTAAATATGACATGTTTATATTTCTACTGCTTATTATATGCCTACTATATGGTATCACTGTTACAGAATCATATATTATATATTATTATCGTGTCTGTATTACTATCGTATATATTACTGCTTCCTTCATTTTACCACTCACTAGGTCGCTTTCTGACGACCCTGGGTTTGCGTACCCAGGTTGGAGATTCGAGGTATCATACTGTCAGATATGTCATTGGATTCACATAGGGGACTTGTCACCCATACGATTCATAGGTATCTTGATTCTTTTATTTTATTTCCTTATTTGTCCATGTTTCGTTATCTATCATGCTCACTGATATTTTCTGCAGGTATTCTTGTACTTATTTAATGCTAGAACACTTGTGTATATGGAGGCTATTTCCTGTACGAGGCTTAACTTACGCGCGAGGGTGTTTTCACCTTGCGTATGTACGTCGCCATAACGTCTCTGTATCCTTGGGATCGGGGCATTACAGAGTGGTATCAGAGCCGAGGTTGATACCTGGTGTGGGTAACCACCTGAGTCAATGCTTGGGCTCTTACCAACAGTACAATCAGGTTCAGATTAACTTATATGTATCAGAATTTGGGGATTCCAGCGGCGATTACAAGAATACCATGTCATGAACAATTCATTCCTTGACTCTTTTGTATTCCTTACTTACCGTTGTCAACCAGAATTTCTGATTTCCTTCTCGCTTTCTTTTCATCTTATTGCTTCCAATTCGTTAGCGTTAGTTCACTACAATAATTCTCCACCCTGAGTTCCTTATAGATATCAGAGCTCGCAGTGGAAGTTTCGTGGCCCATAACATTTAGGCTTTGGGGTTGGAAATATTGTTCTCACACCTGAATTGAAATTTCGAGGACGAAATTTTTGTAAGATGGGGAGAAATGTAACCCCCTGCTCCCTGATGTACGTATCACAGTATCAGTACGTGATACGACGTATAATGTTGATTTGACCTTTCTGGAAGTCAGATTGAGCCGATTTCAGTTTCAAATATCATTTTCTAATCTTTTAGATTTTTCAGGCTTTTCTAGAACTTTTTCTGGATTATTTTAGAAAATCTCCTTAGTCGGTGTCGACCAATACCGATAATCGGCTCTACGATTTTTCATTCACAAGTAGAGTTACAATTTGAGAATCTGCTTCCACCTTGTGTCTTAAATCATATTAGTCATGCAAGGGTATTTTTGGGATTTTTCTGAATTTATCAAAAATTGGGCCACACCGGTGTCGCCTAGTGTCGGTAGTACACTTTAAGATTTTTAACTTGCAAACCTGACTTTATTTCATGAATCTGATTTCACATTCCTCCCCTATGTAATATTCTCTATTTTTGGTAATTTTTGGGAACCATACGAAGCGAGTCAAATTTTACTGAATAAAATACTATTAATCAAATAATATAACAATCTTTTTCTTTTTCCTTTCTTTTTCCCTCTTCTTCTCCATTTCTCTGGAAGCCACCCCCACCGACTTACACAACCGCCTTCTCTCTCTCTTCCCTACTTAAATCTCTCCCGCTCTCTCTCTCCACTCTTCACCTCTCTCTCTTACTCTCTCTCTCACCTCTCTCTCCTCTCACTGTCTCTCTCTCCATCTCTCCCTCTCTCTGGTCCAGACGGCGGACCTGACCCACGCCCGCGGCCACGCGGTCGGTGGCCAGCGCGCCACCGCCGCGCCCCCTGACCAAGCGCCGCAGGCACTGCCGCGCCCCAGCCCGGGCGCCATCCTTCCCCTCTCCTTCTCCTTTCCTGTTCTTCTTCTCCTTCTTCTTCCTTCTTCTTCTTCTTCTTCTTCTTCTTCTCTCTCTCTCTCTCTCTCTCGTTCTCTGATCACCGCCGGCGGGGCAGAGCCGCCGCCGACGGAGCAACACTGGCAAGGCAGGGCTGGCCGCCACCAGCCCCTACCCCCCCTCTCCTTTTCTCCCTCTCTCTCCACTCCTTTTTCTCTCTCACTCTCCCCCTCTGTGTGTCCACCACCGGCGGGTCTCGCTGGTCGCCAGCCAGCTATGCTGGCCGGCCGGCCTGCAGAGGAGCGGCAGCAGTGGCCGCTGCCGCTGCTGCTGCTGTAGGATGTTGGGTTCGGGTATGGACCCGAACCCATTACCCTATTGGTTGGTTTGAAACCCGTTAACCCAATAACCCATCACTTATGTTAATGGGTTTGGGTATTGGATCCAAACCCGACCCGTTAAGAGCCCAAACCCGCATCCAAAGCCCAATAAAGGTAATTTTTCATAAAACCCCCTGTTAAATAATACTTATTGCATTTTAAATCCTTATTTATTACATATTTAACCTTGTTTGTTATGATTTAGTATTCGGGCGATATCTGGAGCATCCGGACTCCGATTTGGACGATCCTGGAACCGTTACGATCGTGGAAAGAGAGCTAGCTTCCCATGGCTAGTTTGTGAGTGTTTTTCTTTTATAAATTTTATTTATTTAGAGATCCTAAATTGGTTGATTGCTTTCAGTCTTAAATCTTGATTATGGATAAATTATTGTAACTGTTAATTAATAACTTGTAATTATTGTCATTAATTAAAATATAATAAAACCTGATTTATTATACGGGATGATTGGTTAATTAACGAGATTTTCGAACGTAATAATGTTCATGAATAAAACTAGCCACTAACTTAATAATTCAACTAGATCATTATGTTTAATACTGTGGTGATACCTATATGTAAAACTCGAGTAGATGATATAGCCATATTACACCAGACACGATAGTTTACATACAGTGCATTGGATATTCACGTCCATCTGTTACATATAGACTTGTTAGACTAAACATTAGTGTGCATACACTCGGAACACCGTGACTTACATATCCTGTCACACGGGACACTGTTATCGCATGTACATGTTGCATAGATACGATGACACGTCACACTATTATTTCGTAGTCATATCCTACCGATAGATAGATGCACCACTTCACGAAAAACCGTCATGTCATATATTGTTCTCATCGTTACATAGATTCTCGGCATATCACTGTTACACATGCATGTATGGTTTCTCTATTCTTGTCATATGGATCCCCGTGCATATTACATGTATTATTGTTCCATGTTATCTCCGTATTCCTGTTATATGATTGTTTCCCGTTACTGATATTGATAGTCCCGTTACTGGATACATGAGCTGTTGATATGCGATGTGTGGAATCCCACATCTATTGTTTCCCGTTTCCCGTTATCGTGTTTTGTGCTATCAACAGAGCTCATGTTAGGTTATCGTGTTACATGTACCATATCCTGTACTTGTTCCTGATATACTGTATAGTGAAAGATAATAAAAAGAACTTGGGTATGGGGGAGACTTGACGGTTGACTCGGTCTTGTCGGGTGGATGTCTGGATCCATTGTTTGTCCCACTGCAGGGGACGGGGTAGTGCTGGCTACCGTCTGTTATAACTCATGAGCTCCCGTTTCCCGTTATTGTTTTAGCTCATTGAGTTCCCATTACATGTTACAGCCTTGGCGGGCTAGCCCTGGTCTCAGTAGCCAGGGGTCTGTTTAAGGCCGTGATCCCGGGTATGCACGGATACACCTACCCACTAAGAGCTCCTCGACCATGGGTTTCCAATGAACATAATAAAATGATATAAACAATAGTGACGTCGGGAACACTTGTTATTTGATCACTCTCTCGTTTGGATAATGTTACCCGTATGCCATGTCCGAATGGGTTTGACTGGAGTGCTGGCTCCAGTATGAACTGCCAGTGGTATGGGACACTGGAAGAGATTGATTAAAATAGCAGGCGGTACTGATTGCTACTATTGGATAAATAACATGACTTGCCTGATACATGTATACTATTGTTTAGTTGTACTTGTTACTATACCTGATCATTTATCCGCTATCATGTCACCTATATACTTTGTTACACTTTCTGATACATGTTCACTTTCTGTACACTACTCATGTACATCTATATTCTGCATTGCATATACTCTGCTTTATGTATACCTTGAAAATATATTACTGTATATGCACAACCCGGTAGTATGGTTCTGTTGCATGCTGCACATCTGCATGTTCCTTATTTATTATATAAAACTGGATATTACTGTAAACATGACCCGATGATAACCTGCTAGGTAGTGATGATATTAAAATATGACATGTTTATATTTCTACTGCTTATTATATGCCTACTATATGGTATCACTGTTACAGAATCATGTATTATATATTATTATCGTGTTTGTATTACTATCGTATATATTACTGCTTCTTCATTTTACCACTCACTAGGTCGCTTTCTGATGACCCTGGGTTTGCGTGCCCAGGTTGGAAATTCGAGGTATCATACTGTTAGATATGTCATTGGATTCACATAGGGGACTTGTCACCCATACGATTCATAGGTATCTTGATTCTTTTGTTCTATTTCCTTATTTGTCCATGTTTCATTATCTATCATGCTTACTGATATTTTCTGCAGGTATTCTTGTACTTATTTAATGCTGGAACACTTGTGTATATGGAGGCTATTTCCTGTACTGAGGCTTAACGTACGCGCGAGGGTGTTTTCACCTTGCGTATGTACGTCGCCATAACGTCCCCGTATCCTTGGGATCGGGGCGTTACACTAACTCTCCTTCTTTCAATTCTCCAGATTTAGATTATAACCCCAGTTTAGGCCAAGTCTTAGTAGGACAAGAAGGTGCGTTCTGGGGCACAAGATCAGGGTAGCAATACCCTATAATTATGAACCACTATCCTCTTTAACCAGGGTCATGTCATTAGATCTACTGAAAAGTCTCTTTCAATGGTCTAATGATGAGGGGGGAGAGGCTAATGAGTATGCCTTTTCAGCAATGGTTAGCTCTGTGCAAACAGGCAGAGTGTTGGCTAACATGGCCGATAATAACAATGATGACCTTCGCCAATGGATGTAGTCTCAAGAACAAACTTCCAGGGCAAAACAAAAAGCTTTGGATAATATTCAACAGATGCTAACTCAACTACTAACCAACCAGAATAACAATGTCACCGGGAGCAATCATAATGAGGAGGAACATAATGATGATGAACGTCCTGAGACTGAGAAGTCAAAGTAAAGTTCTTCAATTGACGCTGAGGTTATTAAAGGCATCCAGGCTCAGATTGCATCCTTAGCTTAGAGAGATGAGTTAAAGAAAGCAGGCATAACTTGCCCTTACCCACTAGAATGGGATTCAGTGCCATACCCACTGAAATTCACACCACCTACATTACATACGTATGATGGTAGGAGTTCACCGAACCAATATATTTACTACTTCTGATCCCAGACTGGTAATGTAATAAATAATGATGCAATAATGGCCAGATTGTTTATCGGTACTCTCAAAGAAGTGGCCTTCGACTGGTTCATACGCCTCCATGGGTTCCATCAATTCTTGGATCAATTTGGACTCAGTTCCTCTCTCGCTTCTATTAGGACGACACTGAGGTAACCATGGGTAAACTTCTTTCCACCATGCAAAAGAAAGGAGAACCGGTCTATGATTATATTGAAAGATTCAGGAACCTATTTCTGATATATCCAGCACGAATGCCATTACCCATGTTATTGTAGACATGTAGGCACAACTTCCTGGACCAAGTAGAAATTCGCATCGGAGCTATCAAGACCCACACTTGAAAAGAGCTTGTTGAGCAAGCTGAAATAGCCGAGAAGTCGGATAAAAAGTTTGAGCCTTCCAGTCCTAGAGGGAAATGGGGTAGAACAACAAAGGACGCGGTGACATGGCACAATCCTCCAAAGCCAAAGGGAAAGAAACTATGTCCGTAGAGTTGTCGAGGGAAACTCCTCTAAAAACCAAGAAGGGTGGCGCTAACATTCAAGAGTTTGAGTTTTCTCCAAAATAGTACTCCTTCAAAGATGAGCAGGTGGTTAAATATTCTATTTGCTCCAAAAAGGCAATAAGTTGAAGCTACCAGAGGTTTGATGCCCTAACAAAGTGGGACGCACAAACGATCTCAACTATTGCCACTTCTATAGGATGATTCATCATCCTACCAACAAACGCTTTGTCCTCAAGGATAAAATTCAGGGTTTGATTGATGCCGGAGTTCTGACCTTAAAGTCAGAACAAAAGAAAGTCACCGCAAACATTGTGACTCTTGAATTCGGCACTCTCCTGCAGGTTACTGTCCCCGACGGATATGCTCCAGTCCTAAAGGCACGACTTGAGGTAAGTAATCCATCAGAAAAGCAGGAGGAGGCTAAAGGTCTCCTTCCACTGACGTTGAAGACTAGGGAAATTATGTGGGTGCAACTAAATCTTGCCAAAGACAAACAATGGGATTCAAAGAAATCCAAGCCAAAGGAGAATCCTGCAACATTGTCTTTGTCTTGCCAGGTGATAACAACATAACAGTAGCTTCGCTCAGTGATTCTGAAGATGAGAAGCATGCTTTCGCAGTACAGGATGTTACACCTCAACTGACAGGTACTCGGTCCAAAAAATCATACCTAAGGCAGTATGAGAAGACAATTGACAGGACACAGCAGCAAACAACGTCAGGGGAACTACCTGTTTTGGCTTTAGTCCCAATGCCAGGAAAAGAAAAGTAGAAAGAAGTTCGGCTTGACCAAGTGTTGAAGAAAGCTTCAGGTCCGAGATTTGATGCCCCTTTCCGCTTTGATATATTAGCATAACTAACCAATATTCCAGCTCAGATCACTATATACGAGCTGCTTCGCCTCTCAAAAAACAAAAGAGACACTAAAGGACGCGCTGGCTAATTCAGAATTATTTCAAATATATATGCCAGAGGCCTTTGAAGATCACAGTCAAACTTTGTGCCCTGAATGTCATTATATACAGTTAAAAATGCCCGCCATCATCTTCACTGTTGAGGATTTACTCCCCAAAGACAATAAACACGATCGACCCTTGTATTATACTGGGATACATCGGCTCGACGTGCATTAAAAGAATATAGGTTGATCCAGGGTCTGCACTTAGCATCATCCCTAAAAGGCTTCTCTACTTTCTTAAGATACTGCTTAACAGGTTATCATCAATGATTACTACGAAATATGGCTTCAATGCCGGGAGTAGTCACCCATTGGAAAAATTCGACTTCGTTGTCGAATTGGGGACCTAAAATCGGAAGTGACATGTTACATCACCAATGCTGACACGTCATACAATTTATTGCTTGGGTGGCCTTGAATTCATGCTAATTAAATCGTTCCCTCCACTCTGCACCAGTGCTTCAAGTACGTGGAAGATAATGCAACGGTATGAATGGTGCTTACTAAAAAACAGCCGTTCAAAAGAGTTAAAAACTACTTTACTGATGCTCTCCTCTACTAGGAAGCGAATAAAGTAGTTAAAGAACCACTTCTTGAAGTTGATGATAGCGGCAATGAAGTGGATTCGGAGTCAGAAGAAGACACGCCAGCTACTCTTGCTTATAAACCTGTTGTAGCATATTTTAAGGATCCTTAATGTAATAATCACATCGAGAATGATGATGAATGGATGATCAATGAAAATGTCATTTTTTAATTATCCTGTGAGTGTTGACGATACTTCCTTGTACATGCCCTTCTCCATGATAAGCGTGATGTGTATGCCTGTAGAGAATGGAGAAGGCTCAGTATTTGTGATCCCCCCATCCAAAAGGAGTCAATCACCGATAGTATTCAGTAGGGTCCAACCCTGAATGTCTGCAGTTACATATTCGAGTTCGAACTTAGAGCCCCCGCAATTTCTCCATTATGCACGATCAGCGCACCATATGATGAGAAAAATGAGATACAATTTACAGCGTGGGAAAGGCTTGAACTTCAGAAAGGGGCAACGCGGTCTTCTACAGACTTTCATGTCAAAAGGGAAGCCAGGAAATTATTACGATAAAACACGCAGGGGGTTGGAATATGTTACACCTCCTACTCTACTTCTATCTAAAAAAGACAAATCTTTCCCGTCATATTCCTCCACTTCATCTGAGTGGGAATCAGATGTCAGTATGGGGGTGCTTTTCGAAGACCTCTTCATAAATATAATCGATCAATTAGAGCATGAAGAGGCTATTGAAATATTTGACGCTGAGCCATAGGCTCAGGAACTCTATCTCTAGTGGGAAAAGCAATTTGAACAACGTGAACCGCCCACTGAGGATAAGATAATTCAGGTCCATGTAGGTAGTCGAGACCACCCTAAGGCCATCTCTATAAATGAAAGTCTATTACTCACAAAAAGAGAAGAATTGATAGCTCTTATACAAGAGTATATCGATATTTTTTGCATGGAGTTGTGAAGATATGCCCAGTCTCGATCCGTCGTTTAAACATTAGGCCTGACGTCAGGCAGGTGAAACAACAGCAACAGTAGTTTCGCCTAGACATCATGGAAGCTATCAAAGCTGAAGTTCATAAACTCATTGAATGTTGTTTCATACGAGAAGAGCAACATCCGGATTAGGTTGCTAATATGTCCTCATTCTTAAAAAGAATGAAAAAATCTGGATCTGTATTTACTTCCGTGATCTTAATGCAGCTTGCCTTACAGATGAGTTCCCACTACCCATCAATGATGTCATGATTGACAACACCTGCGGCTTTCAGAGAATGTCTTTTATGGATGACTTCTCAGGGTACAACTGTTGACACTCTAAAAAAGACAAGATTTCCTAACTGGCCTGAACAATGTCTAACTTGTTGACATCTACAAAAGACAAGTAGCAGACAAGCTGACGACCAGTTCTTTACCTATCTCAAAGGGATGTATCAACAACTTGGACTCTACTGATCCAGTGAAGCAGACAGTAAGCCAAGAAAGCTCGTGAGAAGGCCCAAGTAGGTCCAGAGACACTAAGTTAGCTCAACACTTAGTCTCGCACGAGCCCACGAGATAAGTCTCGCGTAAGAAGCCAAAGTTGCTTAGCATCGCAGGAAGCTCCTTCACAGCCTCTCTGCGAGCTAGCTTACAACTTCGCACAAAAATGCTCAGTTAACTCCGCAGAGAGTTAGCTTCGCTCGAAGCCCCATGCAGCTGCGCAAAAGGGTAATTGGTAGCTTCGCCACAAAGTTATCTAGCTCTGCTGAAGAGCTTTCCTTCTAGCTTCGCTAGATGCATCTCTCAGCTCCGCCATGAGCTCAACGCAACGACTCCGCTGTGGGTCTTTTATGGTCACTTTTGACCAATCAAATCTCTAGATGAGATCAAATCTAATTGAGATCAGATCTAATTGAGATCAGATCTAATTGAGATCAAGATTTCAATATTCAAGTTCAAGATTTTATGGTGAAACTGAATTTTGGACAAAGTCTTCAAGATTTCAATATTCTTAGTTTTCATCAATATGATTAGAAGTGTTAGGAATAGTCAAAGATTGGATAGGGAGAGTTTCTTTATTCCTACACATGTTTTCCAATCAACTAAGTCTTGCTTCTATCATATTAAAAGGATCGCTTTAGAATTAAATCATGGATTATGTACTCTTTTCTAAGTCGGTATGTTCTTCTTGTTGTGGGACATGGAAATGGAGTAAGGATCTTGGATTTGAAAACATTAATGGGATTTCGAGTCTTCTGGATTTTGAATTCATTGATCGAGTTCCTCCAATGCTTCCATCCTCTTTTCCTAGTAAATTAGTTCTTCTAATGGTTGTTTGGGAGAAGGATTATATGACGCTTGATGTTGGTAAGGTGGTTGACCATATAACTTGGGTGAGTTGTATCCCGATTGACTCTGTGAAGAGTGGTGATGATTGTTCCAGTCTTGTTCATAACATGGGGACTGGGGTATATATTGATTCGGATAAGACCAATTTGACATAATTGGTTGGTTAGAGTTATGAAATGTCAGGTTGGTAATATCCAAGTCAAAAGAGATCGGAGTGAAGTATGGATCAGTATATGCATTGGAATAATTATAATTGTAATCCATAATACAAAGATGTCAAAAAAAAAGAGCAAACAAACAATCAAATAAAGAAAAAAATTTCAAAAATAAGCCTATACTAGGGTTGACCTAGACCTAAACGACTCCTAACTGGTTACACTGTCTACGAGGGGTACACTGTAGAAATCTGACTACAAGTTAATCGGCCAGGTAGGGGCAAGATTACTGGGAGGCATCCGTGCCAGAGTAATGGACCTGATTATGCCAAACCACTGTTCTTTGAGGTATCGCTTTTCAATTCCCAACCTTTGACACCAATTTTACAAGAGTCAACTCTAACAACTTTCCCCTTTAGATCAAACTCCTAAATGAGTTTGAGATGTCCCTAGGGGTCAAAGTCTAGCTAGTTTTTTTTAGGCTTGGGTTGTGTAAGTGGGGAGGTGATTTTTGGGCTAAGGGAGGGTAATGACTTCCCCATCTTATATTTTATTGGGATATGCCCTTAAGTTCAATTTGGGCAAGTATGCAATATAGATAAGAATGAACACACAAAGCGAGTAAATCACCCACGTGTTTGTCCTATCCTAATTATATGCAATGCAATATGTACACCTCGGTCCAGATCACAACAGAAGAACAAAATACAGTATATTGGAATGAAAAATGACACGTGCCTAGATGCAAATGTCTAAACCATTTTAAAACATTCAATTACTATATTTTAGTTCTTAAATTATTACAGTGTATAGGTAATATAAACAACAATTAGTAGCAGAATATAGCAATATACAATAATTTACCCAACCACACAAAAGCAAGTGTGGATTTCTGCAATGCTAAATTTCTGAAAATTTTGAACTGCACACCAAAAACAAAAAGAAAAATAACAAAAATGTGAAATCAAACCGTTCTCATCCCCGGCAACGAAGCCAAAATTTGATCGGGGGAAAATCGCACACAAAAAGTGTTGTTTTGAAAAGTGTGTGCGCTTTGGCATCCTCAATATTTTTGTTATAGCATAGAGGCTAAATGGGTCAAATCCACAGGGACGGGAAGTTATAGAAGTTTTACCAGTATGTTCACGTGTGTATATTAATAGTTCTTCTATGTTTCAAAGAATGAAAAGAAAAGAAAACAAAGAATAAAAGAGAAGTGTACGGTGGAAACAAAGAAGTGGGAAATATAGAAGAAAAAATATTTATGATTTATGTATTATTTCTAAAATAAAGTAAAATGAAAGAAAACCCATAGCTACTAACTACTAATAGCTCCACCAATATGCTAACCTCTTAGTGATAGTTGCCTCACATGTATCCTTTGCCATCACTAGTTTTTGGTTCAAGAGCTTTTCAAAGCATGACCCATAAGATCACTTTCACATACAAACTCAACAAGTGCAAGCTATACTTAAACCATCAAAACTAACCTAGAGCTAGCATGAGATAAAGTAATGATAGCTTGTTAGAGAGTTAGGATGTTAGAGTGTTAGAATCCATCATCACGAGGCATCTATGGCTCTTGCAAGAGCAAGACCAAGTAAAGACTATTAGATTCATATGGATTACCAAGTAAGGAGTTAGCAAGTTAGTTGTTAGTGGTTAGTTACCATGAGAGAAAAGCTAAACATGTAAAGAGTTAGAGAGAAGAAAACCAATAGAGATAAGGAGAGAACCTTTCATAGAATGTCACCTTCCATTATAAGAACCCTAACCTTTATCCTATGCGTCTCTCTCTTTCCTATTACATGATTTACAAAAGGAATGAAAAACAAAAGACAGAAAAAAACTACACTAAACTACACAAATGTGAGAAACTACCCCTAAAAACCCTCCTAAAACGCTTCTTCCCCCTATTCTAGAAAACCTTGGGCATTTATAGGCTAAGGGGGCACCAGGGAAGCATCCATGGCCACGAGTCGAAACTCGACACGTGGCCCTACCAGAAGGCCGCAGAAACGTGTTTTTTGTTGTGGTTTCCCGGCCCATCTGGGGACGTGAGCGCCGCGCCAGGGTGTCCAACCTCCTGCTGCACACCAGTCTTTGTATCTCCTGTCGCTTTGTCTGAATCTGCTCCCAAATTTGGCAGATAAGCTTTCCAAAGCCAATGGCTATATTTAGGCTCTAAAAATCACCAAATAAATAAGTTTTTTGGTCACATACATTGCAATCATGTTGTCACTTTACCACACTTGTTTGCTAATAAATGATATTAATAAGTGTCTCTTTTCTTTGCTAAATGTAGGCCCAAATGCTCAAAGGAATAAAAGGAGAACAAGCCCAAAAGCCCACTTTATTCTGAATTAATTCAGAATAAATTCGAAGTGAAGAAGTCTAGGCTATATCTTGGCATATCAAGGGGTGAGAAAAATCCTCCTTGAATCGAGGAATCAAAGCGAAAAAAAATCAAAAGCTGATTCAGTCAGTGGTTGAAGCAGGAACAAGAAATCAGCAGGATATGCGAGAAGCCCTTCATACCAGGAGCCTCCTCCCCTTTGGTGTGGCCACGTGGCCACACCAGTGCCGCAGAAACGCGGCCCAAGCCGCGTTTTTGTGGCAAACTGAATTCAGTTGGGGGAGCGTTTGCTCCCCCAACGTTCCCGGGATCCTGATTCGTGGGTTTTTGGCTATAAATACCTCTTTCAGCAGAGAAAAGGCAGCGAAGACTAGAATTAAATTTTGCTTTTATTTTCTTAGGATCTAGGTTCTTTGTTAGCTAGAACTCAAGTTGTAATTTCATTGTTTACTTTGTAATTCAGTCTAAAACTTGTGAGAGAGAGGACAGAGAGCTTGTAATCGAAGATTGAAGTGACAGCAATACAAGAAGCAAGCTTCCTTTTCTTCCACTCGTGTCTCGGTATGTTGTGCATATTTATGTTTGCTTTATTGTTTTTCATGGATAACTAAAAGGTTTTCTGGGCTAGCTATCGACTCTCTTTTGTTTTCTTCTCTTCTGTTTTCAAAAGAAAAAGTCCCGATGACTCATATGCATGCCTCCCTTAAAAGCCTTTCTTTTTGAAAGTGTTCTTGAAGGCACATGAGGATGGGTATGGATAGTTGAATTCACCATTCTCTCTTGAACTTTTTGTGAATCGTTTTTAATTCATTCTTGCTTCTTCGCGCTTTATGTCTTAATATCCGATTCCAACTCTTTCTTGAAGAAAAGGACTCAACCCTTCTGCATCTTATGTGCTTTACTTAAAGCTTTCTAAAAAAAAGCAACTTTAAGTTTTGCAAATGATAACTTGAGGGACTTAATACTTTAAGAGAAGAATGAACAATTGAGTAGGAAGATAGTAAGCCCAGATTTGATTTCATATTATAAACCAACATCATAACTCTTAAAGCTTTTTACAAATCACCTTCTCCAAATCCTTTTCTGAAAGTTGAAATTTCTATTTTTCATCTCTTTTCCTTACATTCTCTTTTTCCTAAAAAACGAACACAAATTTCTTGTTTTTAAAATGACTCATCGAAAAGCTTCCATCGCATCCCTCCTTGTGGACACGACCCGTTAGCCACAAGCTACACGGTACATTCTTAAACTTATTGGTTGTTTCTTTATTTTAGCAATCAATTTTTGGCGCCGTTACCGGGGAGGGAACGGTGTAGTTGTTTTAACAACTCTTGTGTATTTGTTTCAGGGACTCGAAGATCAAGATCTAGCATTCAAGCTTTGCCAAGAAGACTTGAAAATTCTGTGCCCTACTCTCGAAAGTAGGAAACAGAATTTCAAGAAATTGCTTTGCAAATCTGAAATTTTTTTGGGACTACTAAAAACTTTGTTTTGCAGGACATATTGCTCGCAAAAACTTTAGTTTTTACATGTCATATTTGTGCTAGTGTTTCTATCCAACATCCCTGTTTTTAAGTCAACAGTAAAATATTCGTTGAAAGTTAAAAATTGATTAGACATTTGCATTCTAGGCACAAGTCTTTTCAATTCTTTTACTTTACTGTTGAAGAGAGCTGGAGACAAGGTATGTATGCATAGCATATAGTTTAGGAAACATTCTTGGGTGATTTTGCTTTTGAATGCTACTTTCCTATATCTTGCACACTTGCACGAATCAATTCTAAGGGCAAAACCCAAATCAAGATAAGGTGGGGAAGTCATTACCCTTCCTTAGCCCACAAACCATCTCCAAGCACGCACAACCTAAGCCTAATTAAAATTTGATAGACGTTGGCCTTAGGGACATCTCGAACTCAATAGGAGATTATCTTAAAGAGGAAAAGTGTTGGAAATTGACTCCTGTAAAATCAGTGTCAAGGAAAGGGATTGAGGGCCGAAAGCCCGAAGATTGGTGGTTACTTAATTAAGGAACGTCTTTTGACGGAAAACCTCCCACCAATCTTGCCCTGACCTGGCTGATTAGCTTGTGGACAAGGTCTACATTCTACCTCTTGTGGACAATCAACAAGTTAGGAGTTGTCTAGGTCAAGGATACCTTAGACTAGGCTTGGTTGATTTTTATTGTTGACTGCTGTTTGAACTTGTTGTGATTGTGATTGTGTTTGTGTATGCAAGTGTGGTCGAGAGACCCCAATTCATCTAGGTTGACTAGGAACACATCACCACCTAAGTTTGAACCAAGACCAGATCCGGTAATGGCTCAATCCACTTCACTACAGGATAGGTTCTACCCCATTAGGACCTCACTTCCATCGGGCATTTCACTTCCATCGGTTGGTAAATAAAATTTCGAGCTCAAGCCTCAATTCATCAACACACTCCCCAAATTTCATGGTCTAGAGTCCGAAGATGCCTACTTTTTCATAAGAGAATTTGAGGAAGTATGTCTTATGATGAAAATCCCACACCTTGTAGACGATGCTATTAGGTTGAGATTTATCCCGTTTGCACTTAAGGACCTAGCAAAAAAGTGGCTCTACAGCTTAGCAGCCGGTTCCATCACATCTTGGGATGGTTTCATCAAGGTCTTCTTGAAGAAATTCTATCCTATGCATAAAACCGCTCTCATTAGGAAGACGACCATGCAGATTAGGATTTAGCCTAGTTTTTTCATTTCTTAGTTTAGGTTTTGTTTTTCTTTTTCATGTAATTTAGTTTTCATTTATGTAATTCTGAGGAGATCAACTTTCATCGAAGAACAAGACTGAAGCTTGAGCTAAAAGTGACAATTGGTGTAAGGTTTTATTTCTTTTCTTCGATTGTTATGAAATCAAATCGATGCTATTTCCTTGTATGTTCTTTTTAGTTCTCTTCTTCTTTTCTATTTTACCTTTCTTTTTGGTACAACTGTCTTTCAAGTGAGTCTAAAAGCATCGAAAGAGCCTTGCCTTTGCGAGTGCCACCGATAGCTCAGGACGATGGAATTGTGAGTCTCTCTGTATCATTTCATGCTTGCGTATCTTGATGATGTAATGTGGAAGAGACCAACACTCGACTCTTATGGGCTATGCGCTAATTGCCTCCAATTCAAGGTAACATTGAAGCTAAGAACTCAAGGTAAGCTTTTGGTGAAAGAAGGTAAATATTTGTTTTCTTTCCTTTCTCTCATTTTTGTAAATTATATCACCACCTCTTCCAACTCTTTTTCTTTTTCTCCACTTCATTGTACATAGTCGCTTTTTCATCATTTTCTGATTTTTCCACCTTCTTCATCTCTCACTTTCTTCTTAACTTTAACTATAACTTTCTTTTTTCATTTTCACTTCTTAAAAACAGAGAAGAACTCTCGCTTTTCTTCTTAACGATTTCAATAAAGAACCGTAAAGCTTCCATCGCAAACCCTCCTTGTGGATCACGACCCGCATAGCCACTTGCTATAGCGGAAGAATTGAGCACTTGCACATTTCCTTTCTAAGGTTCTATAATCTCGTATTTTTTGTGCAGGTTTAGCCTCAATCAAATATGATGCCCCTCAACCCAATTCTAGAAATAGAACTCTTCGATGTTTGGGGCATCGACTTTATGGGTCCATTTCCTAACTCATTTGGGAACCAATACATATTGGTTGCTGTGGACTACGTGTCCAAGTGGGTAGAAGCCATTCCTTGTAAAACTAATGATAACAAAGTTGTCATAAAGTTTTTGAGAGAGAACATTTTTTCCCGCTTCGGAACCCCTCGTGCTATCATCAGTGATAATGGCACCCACTTTTGCAATAGATCTTTTGAAGCCCTTATGCGAAAGTATGCCATAACTCACAAGTTGTCCACACCATATCATCCTCAAACCAGTGGGCAAGTTGAGGTTTCAAATAGACAAGTCAAATTTATATTGGAGAAAACTGTGAACCAAAACCGGAAAGATTGGTCCTTAAAACTTGTAGATGCTCTATGGGCCTACAGGACCGCTTTCAAGACAATTTTAGGAATGTCTCCCTATAGGTTAGTCTATGGCAAACCTTGTCACTTGCCCGTTGAGTTAGAGCACCGAGCCTTATGGGCAATCAAGCAGTTGAATTTCGATTTGACTAAGGCCAGTGACCTTCGGAAATTACAAATTTCCGAATTGGAGGAATTGAGAAATGAGGCCTATGAAAATGCTAGGATCACTAAAGATAGAGTGAAGATTTTTCATGACAAGCACATCATAAAAAACCTTTGTCCCTGATCAAAAGTCTTACTCTACAATTCTAGGCTTCATCTTTTTCCAGGAAAATTGAAATCACGATGGACTGGGCCATTCGTTGTAAAAACAGTGTTTCCACATGGTGCAGTTGAGATCAGTGACCCCAAGAATAGAAATGACTTTAAGGTAAATGGTCAACGCCTTAAACTTTCTTGGAATCGGTGCCGGTAGATGAAACGGTAATGGGTCTTTTTGACCCAGTGTATCGGTAACTTTCCTCCTTTCCATTTTATTTCATGCACTTATACATTTCTTTCATTCATTAGGGACAATGCATGAGATAAGTGTGGGGGAGGGTTCTAACATGACTGATAATAATTAAAAAAACAAACAAAACAAAAATTGAAAAGGGTAGACAATATTTTGATATATTTTTTGTAAGAATTTAAGTCAATTTTAAGGAATAGGAGAATCATAATTAGGATTTCTTACACTTGGTTGAAATAAAATAACTTGTTTGATTTTTAGAGTCAGGAAGAAATTTGGGAAAGTAATTTAGTCTTGATATTTACCTTGATGACATATGCACACAAAATACACTTACACACTTAGGGTTTGAAAACAGAGACTCTTGTGCCTCATAAAAAAAAAAAAAAAAGTCTAATTATTGAGTAGCTAGGTGCTTTGGCCTAAGCAAGCCTTAGTATTTATGCAAAAGATAATTAGACAAGTTTGAAAAAAAAAGTAGTATTCCCTGATTAAGCTAGGTATTTATGCCTCATGAAGCATAAATATTCGCGCCTAAAAGGGGTACCTCGTATAAATGATGTGTATCCTCTGATTAAGCTAGGTATTTATGCCTCATGAAGCATAAGTATTCACGCCTAAAAGGGTTACATAGTATAAATAAAAACCTTGGTTTCGTGGCCTTATCTGCTCGGGTGTTTAGGTCCTTAGGGTGTTTTCTCACCTGGTGCCCTAAAACCGTCCGGTTTGGGTGTCACCGATTGAAAGCTCGTTACATGGGCAGATTAGAAAGCCTAATGAAATTGAGGAATAAAAGTTCACAAAAAAAAATAAATAAATATGAGGCATAGGAGTTAATGTTAAAGAACCCTTAGTAAACTTCACAGTCACGATGGTGCATACGAATCAGGGTAAATTAATAGACTAGATGAGAAGTTCAATTTGACTCCTTACTTTAATTGATGACATGTTTTTGAATGGAGACTAAGTTTAGGAATGAAAAAATTTGATATTCCTATAACTTATAGATTACTTAAGATCTCACAAATATACTTCAAATATTTTCTCCTTCAAAATAAAAAAAATGCTTTTCGAAAATACTAACATTTTCTCTTCTTTTTTGGATTTTGTGGGTGTAATCCGCTGAAAACCCTCACGAGACAAAACTCGTCCTCTAGGGGTGACCTAGAGGTTCAACGGCTTGTTGCACATGCTCAGTGCAATCGAGTAACCTGCGAAAGTGGTCTAATAATTGATTCGAGTTAGTCTAATGATTTTTGCTCGAGGGCGAGCAAAAGATAAGTGTGGGGGTGTGATTTGTCACATACATTGCAATCATGTTGTCACTTTACCATACTTGTTTGCTAATAAATGATATTAATAAGTGTCTCTTTTCTTTGCTAAATGTAGGCCCAAATGCTCAAAGGAATAAAAGGAGAACAAGCCCAAAAGCCCACTTTATTCTAATTAATTCAGAATAAATTCGAAGTGAAGAAGTCTAGGCTATATCTTGGCATATCAAGGGGTGAGAAAAATCCTCCTTGAATCGAGGAATCAAAGCGAAAAAAAATCAAAGCTGATTCAGTCAGTGGTTGAAGCAGCAACAAGAAAATCAGCAGGTTATGCGAGAAGCCCTTCATACCAGGAGCCTCCTCCCCTTTGGTGTGGCCACGTGGCCACACCAGTGCCGCAGAAACGCGGCCCAAGCCGCGTTTTTGTGGAAAACTGAATTCAGTTGGGGGAGCGTTTGCTCCCCTAACGTTCCCGGGATCCTGATTCGTTGGTTTTTGGCTATAAATACCTCTTTCAGCAGAGAAAAAGGCAGCGAAGATTAGAATTAAATTTTGCTTTTATTTTCTTAGGATCTAGGTTCTTTGTTAGCTAGAACTCAAGTTGTAATTTCATTGTTTACTTTGTAGTTCAGTTTAAAAACTTGTGAGAGAGAGGACAGAGAGCTTGTAATCAAAGATTGAAGTGACAGCAATACAAGAAGCAAGCTTCCTTTTCTTCCACTCGTGTCTCGGTATGTTGTGCATATTTATGTTTGGTTTATTGTTTTCCATGGATAACTAAAAGGTTTTCTGGGCTAGCTATCGACTCTCTTTTGTTTTCTTCTCTTCTGTTTTCAAAAGAAAAAGTCCCGATGACTCATATGCATGCCTCCCTTAAAAGCCTTTCTTTTGAAAGTGTTCTTGAAGGCACATGAGGATGGGTATGGATAGTTGAATTCACCATTCTCTCTTGAACTTTTTGTGAATCGTTTTTAATTCATTCTTGCTTCTTCGCGCTTTATGTCTTAATATCCGATTCCAACTCTTTCTTGAAGAAAAAGGACTCAACCCTTCTGCATCTTATGTGCTTTACTTAAAGCTTTCTAAAAAAAAGCAACTTTAAGTTTTGCAAATGATAACTTGAGGGACTTAATACTTTAAGAGAAGAATGAACAATTGAGTAGGAAGATAGTAAGCCCAGATTTGATTTCATATTATAAACCAACATCACAACTCTTAAAGCTTTTTACAAATCACCTTCTCCAAATCCTTTTCTGAAAGTTGAAATTTCTCTTTTTCATCTCTTTTCCTTACATTCTCTTTTTCCTAAAAATGAACACAAATTTCTTGTTTTTAAAATGACTCATCGAAAAGCTTCCATCGCATCCCTCCTTGTGGACACGACCTGTTAGCCACAAGCTACACGGTACATTCTTAAACTTATTGGTTGTTTCTTTATTTTAGCAATCAGTGAAGATGTGATTTTAAATATGCAATTTTTGAGACTAATCAAATAGCAATGTAAGATATAAAGAGTATAGGGAGTTGAGAGATAGAGAGATCTAAATACAAACACAAGTATATGTTTAGAGGTTCATGCTATTACTCTGCGTTTGTTCCTTCATACAGAAGGATTTTCACTATGTCCACCAAGGACCTTCCACGAAGGGATCTCCACTGAGAAATTACAACTGCAAAAAATGAGTACACAACTCCAACTCTCACCCTCTACACAAGAGGGTAGGCACAAAGCAAACAGAAAATTATAACTTGGGAATCACTTAGTGTAACACCCCGCGCCCGGGATACGTACTTAGTTGCGTATTCAGATTTTTTGATCATATTTTTTGATTTACTTCTTGTATTTGTTTTGTATTATAAATTATTTATATGATCGTTTTGCCTTAGATCTAGATTCGTGAACTCGGAGTCAACCCTAGATTGAACCAGGGACCCGATCTTAAGTTATTGCTTGATTTGGTCTTTTTGTTATTTAGATTTGACCGATTTCAGTTTCAAACATCGTTCTCTAATATTTTAAATTTTCTATGATTTTTTAGAATTTTTTTAATTAAATTGAAAATCCAGTGTCGACTAGTACCGCTGACCGATTCTCAGATTTTTAATTTATAATGGAGTTAAATTTCTAAAAACAACTTTCACCTTACTTCTTAAAATCATATTTTCTATCTAATACTTTTTTTGAGATTTTCTGAATTTATCGAAATTCTACAGGATTTGGTGTCGGCCAGTATCGCTGGTCAATTCCAGGATTTTTACTTTACAATTGGAATTAAATTTCTAGATTCCACTTTCGTATTGCTTCTTAGAATTATATTTTATTCTTTCATACATTTTTTGGAAATTTTCGAAATTTATCAAATCCGGCCGACCCAGTGTAGACCGGTATCGATGGTAAACTTTAGGATTTTTAATTTGAAAATGGGATTTTATTTCTGAAAACCAATTTCGCATTATTCCTCAGGATGATATTTTCTACCTCTGGATATTTTTGGGAATTTTTCTGGACAGTCGATATTTCTCGACCATATTATAATATTCTTATTTTTTTGAATCTTCCCTTTTCTTTCTTTCTTTCTTTCTTTCCTTTTCTTTTTCTTTCCACCGACTCCACAGCCCACTCCCTCCACATGGGCAACATCACCTCCCCCTTCCCATCAATCTCTTTCTCCTTTTCCTTTTCCTTTTCCTTTTATTTTTCTTTTTCCTCCCTTCTCCTCTTCTCTTCTTCTCTTCTTCTTCCTCTCCATTTTTGGCCGACGCCCAAGCCCAGTGCCCCCTCTGACACTGGCCACCGTCGACTGTGAGGAGTCTCCCCTAACTCCAGCCAACTCTTCCCCCATCTCCTTCCCTCTCCACCATCTCCAAAACCAACATTAACACACCATCTCCATCTTCTTCCTCCTCAAAACCACCACCATCTCCACCTTCTTCTTCAAATCAACCACCACCACCATCATCTTCTCCACTCTAACTCCACCCCCACAACACCATACTCCTCCTCCTCCTCCTCCCACCATCTCCTTCAATTTCTCCACCACCACCTCAAATCACCATCTCCTTCACTACCACAACTCTTCTCCACCTCCAAACCAAAAAATCCCCCCTTTCCCCTTTTTTCTTTGGGGTGGCCAACGCCGCCCCAGACCTGGGTGCCGCCGGCGCGTCGTCGGCGGCTGTGCGCGGCCAGGGGGCCCCCTGGCCTCCTATGCGTGAGCTGAGGAGGGGGCGGCAGCCCCCCGCTTTCTCTTTTCACTCTCTAATTCTCTCTTTTCCCTCTCTTCTCTCTCTCCCTTTTTACCTCTCTTTTCTCTTTGGGGTGGCCGACGCGGCCACCCCTGGCCAGTGGCCACCAGAGGGCCGCCGGTGCTGGCCGTGGCAGGGCGACGGCCAGGCCTCCTAGCCTGGCCGTGGGCAACTGAGAGGGGGGCTGTTGCCCCCCTTTTCTCTCTCTCTCTCTCCTCTCTCTACAATTTCTCTCTCTACTGTTCTCTTTCTCTCTCCTCAGTTTCTCTCTTTCTCTCTCTATATTTTCTCTCTCTAAATCTCCCTTTCTCTCTTTAGACTTTCTCTCTACCTCTCTTTCGCTCTCTAACTCTTCCTCTCTCTTCTCTCTTCTCTTCTCTTTCTCTCTCTAAAATAATTATATATATATATATATTTATTATATTATTTTTGGCGCATGCACGAGCTCCGGGATTTTAGAGTTTCGACTTTTCCAGAGATTTAGGCGAGTGTCCTCGCCTCCATTTGGTTTTCCCCGCTTCGTCGGGTTGACGTGTATTTATTTCATATTTAAATGTATTTTGTATTGGCCGGTGCCCCTGTATTTGAATGTGGCCGAGTGCCCATGACTGTACATGTATATGCATGTGATGAATGCTTGTACTAGGATAGTTTACTTCTTGCATATATACCATGCCTGTGATGAACTCTATTTACTACTTTATACTATGCGTGGCTGACCCTTCGTGGTCATTTGTCTCCGGGCGTCATACTTGGCCTCCGAGCCCTTCAGCTTTCGGGCTTTCTACTTGGCTTACGGGCCCCTATTAGCCTTCGGGCTTCTCCTCTCCACGGTAGACTAGATATTATCATGCATGTATCTATGTTCGTGTGGCACTAACACCTCGTGCGGGTACTCTTGTACCGACTATGGATTCTGCCCACTCCCAGGCTGACTACCCAATGGTTCTAGGCCTGTACCCTTATGGGTTTCGTGGTAGCTACCGTGAGTGCGCTTAGACCCCGAGCGTACTTTAACCTCCGGGATCTCGCCCACTACCTCAAAAGAGAAGTGAGCTCGAACCGTCAAGTCTTTCAGCTCCGGCTGGTAGGCATACTTAGCGCTCAACGCTTTACCACTAGATTCGTTTAGGCAAGATCCTGCCGGATTTTCTACTCGCACTTTAAGCGGAGTCATCTCGGTAACCTCGCCAAGCGCTCTAGTGCTAAACACTGTTTGCTATCCGTACCTCCAGCTTGCTCAGCTCCGCTTGATTGTGCTCAGCTATTAATATATCACTTGCCATGTACATGCTTGATATGGTAACACTTGACATGCTATTACTTGATACCTGTCAATTACATGCAATACCTGACACCTGTTTGTATCACTTGACAACTGATGTGATATCACCCGACATGTTACTACTTGACAATTACTTCATGTTATGACATGACTTATTGCCTGCCTAATATCACCCCCCTGTCATGCTATCACTTGACATCCAGCATGACATACTTGACTCTTATAATTATCATGATAACGGGAATGATGACCTGACATCTTGATTACAACTTGATATATTCTAGTACAAACTGTACTCCTGATACACCTGTATTCCTGATATTCCTGGCTTGTTCTTACTCACTTTCGGAATCTAATAATTATCTAATAAATCATAAAATGGGACAACTTATATCGGGTCAGGGGAAACTTACGGCTATCGATATATGTTCGTGTTTATAGTGGTCACTAAAACTTCCGATCTGACCTGTGGGCCTCCAGGTGACCGAGAGGAGTGTTGGCTCCCTCCTTCCTGATACCACCTTGAAAAGGGCATTCTATAAGACCCTCTTGTAGGCCTTGCGGCCTGATCAGTCACATATTTTGCATATACATTGTCACCTTATCATACTTTTTAGCTAATGAATCCTATTAATAAGTCTTATTCTTCTTTGTTCAATGTAGGCCCAATTGCTAAAAGAAAGGAAAGAGAAACAAGCCCAAAAGCCCACCAAATTCTGATTTAATTCAGAATAAATTCGAAATCGAGGAATCAGGGCAAAATCTTGGCATATCAGAGAGGTTGAAAACCGGTTGAAAAGAATCCTCCCAAATCAAGCGGTTGAAGCCAACAATCAAAGGCTGTTTCGTCAAATCCTGAGCAGAAACGAGAAAACCAGAAGAAGATACAGGAGAATCACCAAACCAGGAGAGCCACCTAATTGGGTGTGGCCAACTGGCCACACCAGGGCCGCGAAAATGTGGCCCTAGCCGTGTTTTCGCGGCTTGGTTGCATCTGTTGGGGGAGCGTTTGCTCCCCTAATCTTCTTATGATCTCCCCCTTCTGGTTTTTCCCTATAAATACAAGTTTCAACAGAGAAAAAAGGGGCGAAGACTAGGATTAGAAATTTTGTTTATTCTTTAAGGATTTAGGCTCTTTGTTAGATAGTATAGAAATTATATTTTTGTTTTATAATTTGTAGGTCATTGCAAACACCAGAGAGAAGAGTGAATTGAGTGTGTAATTCGTCTTTGAAGTGACAATCAAAGGAGCTTTTACTTGCTTGATCAACTCAACTCGAATTCGGTATGTTCAAGTTTACTTGTCATTCTCTTGTTTGTTTTCAGTTCATAATGAGTAGCTAATTCATTTTCTGGGCTCAATAATGGACCTCTTCTATCCTCTCTCTCTCTTGACTGATTTTCATAAAAGCAACACTTTTTGAATCAGAAAGTACCTTAGTTAAAACTTCGTTCTTGAAAGCACTGAGGATTTCTTTATTTTAAACTTGGACTTTTAAAGAACAAATCTCTTTGAACTGTTTTTATTCCATACTTGCTTCTTCGCGCTTGATGGTTTAACATTCACTTCTTAATGATTTGTAACGAAAGGGCTTAAGATTTAAATGAAACGATCTTATTTGTTTTACTTGGACATTAACAGAAACTAAAGATTTTTGGTTTATAATAAAAGTGATGCAACCCAAATGTCCTTGAGATAAGTATATAGTTGAGTTAAAAATTAGTGAGCCCAGATCTTCTCCTTCTTATATTAAAATCAACCAAACAATTTTCAAGCTTTTTAAATCACCTTCTCCAACTCCTTCTCCAAAGTTGCAATTTCTCTTTTAATCATCTCCCTTCTTTCCATTCTCTTTTCAATTAAAAAACGAGGACAATTCTTTGTTACTAAACAAAACACCGAAAAGCTTTCATCGCATTCCTCCTCGTTGACACGACCCGTTAGCCACAAGCTACACGGTAATTTCTTAACTCTTTGATTTTACAATCAATTTTTGGCGCCGTTGCCGGGAAGGGAACGATGTATTTATTTTTTAACAAGTTTGGTGTGTTGTTTCAGGGACTTCATGATTCAGATCGAGCATTCAAGCTTTGCAAGAGAAGACTTGCAAATTCTGTGCCCCTACTCTCGAAAGTAGGAAACAGAATTTCAAGAAATTGCGTTGCAAAAGTTGAAAATTTTGTTGGACTACTAAAACTTTTTTTGCAGGACATATTGCTCGCAAAAAATTAAGTTTTTGTATGTTATATTCTTGCTATATCTGCTATCTACCATCCCTGTTTTAATCTAACAGTAATTTGAGTGATTTTTAATTGCTTAAAAAAAACGTTTAGACTTGCATTCTAGACATTTGTCTAATTATGTTTATTTTACAATTACCGTTGAAGATAGCTGGAAACAAGGTACGTATGCATAGCATATAGTTTAGAAAACATTCTTGGGTGATATTTGCTTTTGAATGCTACTTTTCTATATCTTGCACACTTTGCACAATAAATTCTAAGGGCAAAACCCAATTCAAGATAAGGTGGGAAAGTCATTACTCTTCCTTAGCCCACAAACCATCTCCAAGCACGTACAACCTAAGCCTAAGTAAAATCTGATAGACGTTGGCCTTAGGGACATTTCGAACTCACTAGGAGATTATCCTAAGGGGAAGGTGTTGGAATTTGACTCCTGCCAAATCAGTGTCTAGGAAGGGGATTAAGGGCCGAAAGCCCGAAGGTTGGTGGTTACTTAATTAAGGAACGTCTTTGACGGATAGCCTCCCACCAATCTTTTCCTGACCTGGCTGATTAGCTTGTGGTCAAAGTTTACATTATACCTCCTGTGGACAATCAACCAGTTAGGAGTTGTCTAGGTCAAGGTTGCCTTAGACTAGGCTTGGTTGTTTTCTCTTCTTGACTATCGGTGAACTTGTTTGTGATTGTGTATGTGTATGCAAGTGTGGTCAAGAAACCCTAATTCATCTAGGTTAACTAGAAACACATCACCACTGAAGTTCGAATCAAGACCAGATTCGGTTATGGATCAATCGACATCTTTGCAGGATAGGTTCTATCCCATTAGAACATCACTTCCATCCTGCATCCAACTTCCATCGGTTGGTGAACACAACTTTAAGCTTAAGCCACAGTTCATCAATACACTCCCTAAATTCCATGGCTTAGAGTCCGAAGATGCTTATTTCTTCATAAGAGAATTTGAGAAAGTATGCTTAATGATGAAAATCCCACACCTTGCAGATGATGTTTTTAGGTTGAGATTTGTCCCATTTGCTCTTAAGGACTTAGCCAAGAAATGACTCTACAGCTTAGCGGCTGGCTCTATCACGGGATGGTTTCATCAAGGTCTTCTTGAAGAAATTCTATCCAATCCACAAGAGCGCTCTCGTTAGGAAAAACATCATGCAGTTCAAGCAAGAACCTAGTGAACTGTTTTGGAGGTACTTTGAACGCTTCAAAGACCTCCTTGTCCAATGTCCTCATCATAGAATAGAGAAATGACGACAATGCCAAATTCTTTATGATGGTTTAGACTACTCGACCAAGACCCTCTTAGAAAGCATGTGCCAAGGGTGATTCTTGCAGAAGGATGAGCATGAAGGATGGGATTTATATGAGAATCTAGCTGAAAAGACCATCCAATGGGAACCTACTAGTGAAAGCTCTAGAATTCCAAACTCTATCTCTTCAAAAGGAGGTCTCCATTCGATTGAATCATCCATAGCTAACGAGGCTAAGTTAGCTAACCTAGCGAGAAGACTGGAAGCTTTAGAAACTAAGGAACCAAGTCCAGTCAATCAAGTCAGCCCGAACCAATATCCAACTCCGGGTTGTACTTACTGTCAGGCCATGAATCATGTGTTTGAGGAGTGTCCTGTATTTCAAGCTCACCAACACTTTTCTGAACCGATGAATGCGGCCTTTTCAAGGCCGAACAATGATCCTTACGCTCCAACGTACAATCGTGGCTGGAGAATTACCCAAATTTCTCATGGAGCCAATAAAATAATGACCACCCATGGTCAACCATGCAAGCCACTTCCATCATTCCAATAATTCTTTCAATCATCAACCTAACTTTTCCAATCACCCTCACAATTCTCCCAACAAATTTTCAATTATCAACAAAATTTTCCCAACCAAGCTCTACCATCTTCCTTCTAGAATCCTCAACTCGAAAGAGAATGACTGATTGTAACACCCGCTCCCAGAATACGTATTTAGTTGCGTATTCAGATTTTTCGATCGTATTTTTTGATTTACTTCCTGTATTTGTTATGTATTATGAATTATTTATATGATCGTTTTGTCTTGGATCCGGATTCACGGACTCGGAGTCAGCCCTAGTCTAAACCGAGGGCCCGATCCTAGGGTATTACTCGATTTGGTCTTTTTGGTCTTTAGATTTGACCGATTTTAGTTTTAAACATCATTTTCCAATATTTTAGATTTTCTATGATTTTCTGGAATTTTCCTGAATTAAATTGAAAATCTTTAAAACCGGTGTCGACCAGTGCCGCTGACCGATTCCCAGATTTTTAATTTACAAACGGATTGGAATTACTAGAAGTGTCTTTTTACATTATTTCTTAAAATCACATTTCCTACCTAAATACTTTTTCTGAGGATTTTATGAATTTATCAAAATCTACCGGATTCGGTGTCAGCCAGTATCGCTGGTTGATTCCAGGATTTTTAGTTTACAATCGGAATTGAATTTCTGAATTCCGCTTTCGCATTGTATCTTAGAATCGTATTTTCTTCCTTACTACATTTTTTGGGATTTTTCGGAATTTATCAAAATCCGACCGACCAGGTGTAGACCGGTATCGGCGGTTGACTTCTGGATTTTTAATTTGAAAATGGGATTTTATTTCTGAAAAACCGATTTCATATTATTCCTCAGGATGACGTTTTCTACCTCTGGGTATTTTTGGGGAGTTTTCTGGAACAGTCGATATTTCGCGACCATATTATAATATTATTATTTTTTTCCAATCTCTTATTTTCTTTCTTTCTTCCCTTTTCCTTTCTTCCACTGACTCCAGCCCACTCCCCTCCACGTGGGCGACACCACACCCCCATCCCTCTCCCATCCATCAATCCCTATCACTCTCTCTCCTTTTCTTTTTCTTCTTCTTTTCTTTTTCTTTTCTTTTTCCTCCCCTTCTCTTTTCACTTCTTCTTCTCCTCCTCCATATTGTGGCCAACGACCAACCCCCCAACCTAGCCACCACCGGCCATCACCCGCCGGCGCCTCCGGCCACCACGACGCCGGCGAGGAGACCCCCAAATTCCGGCCATCTCCTTTCCCTCTCTCCTTTTCTTTTTCCTTTCTTTCTTTTCTTTTCTTTTCCATTTTCTTTCCTTTCCTCCCCTAGATCCGGCCACCACCTCCTTCGCCGGACCTCTCCTCCCTCCTCCGCACCCCCGGTGAGGGGCTGACTGCCGCCGGCGCGATGCCGGCGGCCTTGGGCGCGGCCAGGGGCCTCCTGGCCCCCCTGTGCGCTGGTGTGGAGGGGGCAACAGCCCCCTCCCTTCTTCTCCTTGGGGTGGCCGGCGCCACCCCAGATCTGGGCGCCGCCGGCGACGTGCCGGCGGCCGCGGGCGACCAGGGGCCCACCTGGGCCCCCTGTGCGTGGCTGAGGGGGGCAACAACCCCCCTCTTTCTTTGCTGAGGGGGCAACAGCCCCCTCTTTCTCTCCCTCTCTCCTGGGGAGTGGCCGGCGCCACTCCCCCTGCCGGTGGCCGGCGCCGTCCGGCGCCGCCACTTGGCCGGCGGTCTGGCCGAGCGCCCCCAGAGGGGGGCGCTATGCGTGAGCGAGGGGGCAGCAGCCCCCCTGTTTCCTTTCTCCCTCTCTCTCCATATTTTCTCTCTCTTAATTCAAACTCTCTCTCTCTCTCCTAATTCAATCTCTCTCTCTCTCCTAATTCAAACTCTCTCTCTCTCTCCTAATTCAATCTCTCTCTCCTGATTCAACCTTTCTCTCTCTCTCTCTCCAGATTATCTCTCTCTAGATCTCCCTCCTCCTCCCTGTAATTTGCTGACGCGGATCTCACCCCCGCGTGCAGGCGACCTCTTTAATGCGGCCTTCGCGTTATTGTATCGACGCGATGCGGAGCTAATACCCGTGTCTGTGATCCCCTCGTGCTAATGTGACGCGGAGCTAATACCCGCGTCTGTGATCCCCTCGTGCTAACGCGACGCGGAACCCACGACCATGTCCGCGTTCTCCTCGTGTCCTGATTTGAACGCGGGTCTCGAAACCACGTTTGTGGCATCTCCGCAACGCGACTCCCGCGTATGCGACCCCCGCGTCTCACTCTCAAAACCCGCGTCTCCCTGTGCACTCTCTCTTCCCTTATACGTCTCTCTCTAGGTTTCTCTCTCTAGCTACCTCTTTATCTCTCTAACTCTTTCTCTCTCCTCTTTACCTTCTCCCTCTAATATTTATATATTATTATTTTATGGCGCGTGCGCGAGTTCTATGGATTTCGGACTTTTCAGCATTTTCGGTGATTTAGGCGAGTGTCCTCGCTCTCGCCTCCATTTGGGTTTTCCCGCTTTGTCGGGTCGACATGTATTTTACTCCATGTTTTCATGTATTATGTATTGGGCTGAGTCCCTGTATCTGTGTATGGCCGAGTGCCAATGACTGGACATGTATTGCTCTGTGACGAATGCTTGTATAGGGTAGTTTCATTCTTGTACATATACCATGCCTGTGATGTATTGTACTGCTTTATACCATGCGTGGTCGACCCTTCGTGGTCGTTGGACTCTAGGTTTCTGCCCACTCCTGGGATGGCTAGTAGTCACCGAGAGTGCGCTTAAACCCCGAGCGTACTTGGCTTCCGGACCCTTCAGCCTCCGGTCCCTCACTATCTCGAAAGAGGCGTGATTGGGATCGTCAGGTTTCTCATTCAGCCTCCGGTCTCTCACTATCTCGAAAGAGACGTGATTGGGATCGTCAGGTTTCTCAGCTCCGTCTGGTGAGCATACTTAGCGCTCAGCGCTTTATTCACTAAATTCGTTTAGGCGAGTTGCTGCCGGATTTTCTACTCGTATCTTAAACCGAGTTGTCCCGGTAACCTCGCAGAGCGCATTAGTGTCTAAACTCTGTTCGCTGCCTGTGCCTCCAGCTTGTTCAGCTCCGCCTGGTTATCATGATCAGCGTCCAGCGCTTTACCACTAGATTCTCTAGGCGAGATGCTGCCGGATTTTCTACTCGCACCTTAAGCCGAGTTGTCCCGGTAACCTTGCCAGACGCTCCAGTGTTAAATACTGTGTGCTGTCTATACACTCCAGCTTGCTCAGCTCCGCTTGGTTGTGCTCAGCAACTACTTTATCACATGCCATGTATTTACCTGATATGTTAACACTTGACATGCCATGCCATTACTTCATACCTGTCATTTACATGCTACTATTTAACACCTGTTTGTATCACCTGACAACTGATGTGTTATCACCTAACACCAGACATGCTACTACTTGGCAAGGCCCCTTGTTATGACACGACTTGCCACCGGACTAATATCAATCTCTTGACATGATTGGTCACCTGCCAAATATCATCCTCCTGTCATGCTATCACTTGACAGCCGGCATGATATACTTGACTCTTATGATTACCACGATAACGGGAATGATGACCTGACATCTTGCTTACAAACTTGATATACATTACAGTACAACTGTACACCTGAGATACATGTATTCCTGACTTGTTCTTGCTCATTCCCGGAATCTGATAATCATCTAATAAACCATAAAACTGGACAACTTACATTGGGTCGGGGGAAACTTGCGGCTATCAATATGTGTTCGTGTTTACAGTGGTACTAGCATGTTGTGCAACTAAAACTTCCGGTCTGACCTGTGGGCCTCCAGGCGACCGAGGGGAGTACTGGCTCCCTCCTTCTTGGTACCATCTTGATAAGGGCATTCTATAAGACCCTCCTGTAGGCCTTGCGGCCGGTTCCATACGCCAGCAATGGAACGTCCTGGGTCGTGGTCCCGGGCATGTACGGGACCCACTGTAAACATTGTTCGTTGATACCCCCGTTGGTTTCCAATAACATCTTCCTTTACTCAGATGTGGATATATGTGTGCTGGGACGCTAGTCCACATATCTAGACATCAGGGTAAGACGAGTAATAATCATAATAAAAGATGCCAACTATGGATCTGTTGTATGCTTTACCGAGTTTGCTTCCATCGGGTTTTACATCAGATTTCCGATTTTATGGTTATTATTATATCAGCTGCTCATACCCTGCTTTATCACTTGTATCCTATTCCATCAATCTCCTGTTCTTATCTTATCATACCATGAGTACTTCCTGCTTGATGTCACTTGTTATATATCTACCTGCTTATGCATGTTTATGCTCACGACACGGTTTTCAATGCTTGATTATGATTCGGTTTTATCGATACACGTATGCTTATCTTTGCACGCCATCTGGCTTTCGTATCACCACTCGCCTGGGAGTTCTATCTGACTCCCCTGGATTCTCATGTCCAGGTCCTGGAGCTTGGAGCATGTCGGGGCTTGGAGCTTGTAGAATTCTAGTTGCTGACCTGAGTGGCGCAGCGGTTGCGTGAATTATCAGCAGACCGTTCAGAACCCCATCCTTCCAGGCCCCCTTGTGCGGCTCTAGAGTTTTCCTGTTATGACTCTGAGCCTGCTTTTATACTGTTCATACTTGTACATCTCCTTGTATTCTCGCAATTGCGCCTATCGGTGATGTAATATTATTGTAATATTTGTCACCTCTGGTGATAACTTTGTAATTGTACTCATATGTTGGAATGTATAATGCACCGCGTGCTTCCGTACTCTGATTCTTGCCTGTACTGATGCTTAGCGTATATACGTGAGGGTATTTCTGACCTGCGTATATACGTTGCAGTAACGTCTCTGTACCCGCGGGATCGGGGCGTTACACTGATTTTGAGAGAAACATGAAAAGGTACATGAAGAACCATGATTCCCTCATGCAAACAATACAGAGCCTAGAGGGTCAAATGAGCCAGTTGGCCAATCCACAACATGAGAGGCAAAAGGGTACCTTGCCCAGTCAACCAATTATGAATCCTTGGAATTCACAACAAGCTCATTTGGTTGAGGATCCATCACTGAATCAATTTAATATTGTTCATACATTGAGGTCGGGAAAGAAAGTTGATAACCAAGTGTCAACACCACCAAATCCTTGTCAGCACAATCACACTTCAGCATCCACCTCATCTAATCCCACTCCTCCTAAATTTGATGAATCTGAAAAAGATAAGTCAACCAGTCATGTGCACCAGCCTATAACACCATTTCCTAATAGGCTGAAAAACAACAAGCAAAATCCACACATGGATAAGATAATTGAGATCTTTAATCAAGTGAAGATAAATGTGCCACTTGTTGATGCCATCCAATAAGTCCCATCTTATGCTAAATTTCTTAAGGACATGTGCACCAAGAAGAGAAGACTAATATACCTAAAAAGGTCTTCTTAGCCACTAACATGAGTGAGCTACTATCGGGTCTGATCCCTGTTAAGTACAAGGATCTAGGTAGTCCAACCATTGCCTGCACAATAGGACAAGCCGAGATTAGTCGTGCACTTCTTGACTTGGGGGCAAGTATCAACTTGCTTTCATTCTCAGTTTATCAACAGCTCGGGTTGGGCGATCTTAGTCCAACTCGAGTTACTATCCAAATGGCTGACCGTTCAGTGAAAGTTCCAAAAGGGGAGATTAATGATGTCCTTATCTGGGTTGGGGAGTTTATTTACCCTGTTGATTTCATAGTTTCTAGAGACACAACCTGTGTCTAACTCCAATCATAGGGCTCAAACTCCTGTTATCCTAGGGCGACCATTCCTTACTACTGCCAATGCCATCATCAATTATAGGAATGAGTCCATGAGGTTAACTTTTGGGGACATGACTAGAGAAGTCAATGTCTTCAACCTAGAAAAACAACCTCGTAAGTAAGAGATCAAACATTTGAGGTAAACTTTATTGAAAATAATTGTGATGAAGAGAGTGAAGATATAGAAGATGAGTCACTGTTTCTTGATGAATTATTTAAGAATGAATGCGATTATCTTGATGAGAAGGCATATGTCGGAGATCCTAATGTTAGAGTACTCTTTAAAAAGGGAAAATTTGATTTGAATATCTTCACTTTCGATGAACCAACCAATAATGTATCGCATGAGAATATATTTCAAGAACCTCCTATTGACATACTCTTTGAAAACCTCTTCGAAGAAGAACTCATGTGTTTGGATGTACCAACTAGGGATCTTTTGGTTAATTACACATCTCTAGGGGAAAGTGTTGACCTATGTTTTGAGGAGATATATGGAACTGAGTTAGAATTCCTAGGCATTCATAGTAAGAAAGTTTCAACTGAGAAGTGTGGTGGTGATCAATTTTTGAATAATGAATGTAGAAATATGAGGAAGGAAACCTAAAGAAGTTGAGACTGGGAAGGAAGAGAGCTAAAATGATAAAAAATTGGCCTCCCCACTATGCCCCATAAAGAGGACCCATTGAAATGACGGGAAGAGAGCTAGAGGGATAAGACCGAAAAAGATCTAGGTATGGGAGAAACTTGATGTTGTACATATTTCTGTATAATATATGCACCTCTTTTACATTTCATTTCATGCATGTATACATTTCTTTCATACATTAGGGACAATGCATGAGATAAGTATGCGGGAGGGTTCTAACATGACTAAAATAACTTCAAAAAAAAATGTAAAAAAATTAAAAAATTGTATATATATATAAAAAAACTTTTTGAAAGGTAAGAACAATATTTTGATATATTTTTGTAAGAAATTAAGTCAATTTTAAGGAATAGGAAAATCATAATTAGGATTTCTTACACTTGGTCAAAATAAGGTGACTTGTTTGATTTTTAGCATTAGGAAGAAAATTTGTTAAAGTAATTTAGTCTTGATTTTTACCTTGATGAAATATGCACACTTTATACACTTACACACTTAGGGTTCAAAAACAAAGACTCTTATGCCTTATAAAAAAACTATATAAAAAAATAATAAACAAATCTAATTATTAATTAGCTAGGTGCTTTGGCCTAAGCAAGCCTCAGAATTTATGCAAAAGATAATTAGATAAGTTTAAAAAATATATATATATATAAATCCTCTGATTAAGCTGGGTATCTATGCCTCATGAAGCATAAGTATTCACGCCTAAAAGGGGTACATTTTATAAATAAAAATCTTAGTTTCGTGGTCTTGTCTGCTTGAGTGTTTAAGTCCTTAGGGGTGTTTTCTCACCTGGTGTCCTAAAACTGTCCGGTTTGGGTGTCACCGACTGAAGGCTCGTTACATGGGCAGATTAGAAAGCCTAATGAAATTGAGGAATAAATTTCATCAAAAATAAATATAAATAAGGCATAGGAGTTAATGTTAAAGAATCCTTAGTCAACTTCACAGTCACGATGGTGCATACGATTCAGGGTAAATTAATAGACTAGATGAGAAGTATAATTTGACTCGTTATTTTGATTGATGACATATTTTTGAATAGAGACTGAGTTTCAGAATGAAAAATTTGATATTCCTATAACTTATAGATTACTTAAAGCCTTATAAATATACTTCAAATATTTTCTCCTTTAAAAATGCTCCTCGAAAATACTAACATTTTTTATGGATTTTGTGGTACAATCCACTGAAAACCCTCACGAGACAAAACTCGTCCTCTAGGGGTAACCTAGAGGTTTAACGGCTTGTTGCACATGCTCAGTGCAATCGAATGACCTGCGAAAGTGGTCTAATAATTGATTAGAATTAGTCTGATGTTTTGCTCGAGGGCGAGCAAAGATAAGTGTGGGGATGTGATCAGTCACATATTTTGCATATACATTATCACCTTACCATACTTTTTAGCTAATAAATCCTATTAATAAGTCTTCTTCTTCTTTGTTCAATGTAGGCCCAATTGCTAAAAGAAAGGAAAGAGAAACAAGCCCAAAAGCTAACTAAATTCTGATTTAATTCAGAATAAATTCGAAATCAAGGAATCAGGGCAAAATCTTGACATATCAGAGAGGTTGAAACCAGTTAAAAGAATCCTCCCAAATCAAGCGGTTGAAGCTAACAATCAAAGGCTGTTTTGTCAAATCTTGGAGCAGAAACGAGAAAACTAGAAGAAGATACAGGAGAATCACCAAACCAAAAGAGCCACCCAATTGGGTGTGGCCGCGTTTTCGCGGCTTGGTTGCATCTGTTGGGGGAGAGTTTGCTCCCCCAATCTTCTTATGATCTCCCCCCTCTGGTTTTTCTCTATAAATACCAGTTTCAACAGAGAAAAAAAGGGCGAAGACTAGGATTAGAATTTTTGTTTATTCTTTAAGGATTTAGGCTCTTTGTTATTATATAGAAGTTGTATTTTTGTTTTATAATTTATAGTTTAGTGCAAACACCAGAGAGAAGAGTGAAATTGAGTGTGTAATTCATCTTTGAAGTAACAATCAAAGGAGGTTCTACTTGCTTGATCAACTCAACTCGAATTCGGTATGCTCAAGTTTACTTGTCATTCTCTTGTTTGTTTTCAGTTCATAATGAGTAGCTAATTCATTTTGGGCTCACTAATGGACCTCTTCTATCCTCTCTCTCTTGACTGATTTTCATAAAAATAACACTTTTTGAATCAGAAAGTACCTTAGTTAAAACTTCGTTCTTGAAAGCACATGAGGATTTCTTTATTTTAAACTTGGACTTTTAAAGCACAAATCTCTTTGAACTATTTTTATTCCATATTTGCTTCTTCGCGCTTGATGGTTTAACATTCACTTCTTAATGATTTGTAACGAAAGGGCTTAAGCTTTAAATGAAACGATCTTATTTGTTTTACTTGGACATTAAAAGAAACTAAAGGTTTTTGGTTTATAATAAAAGTGATGCAACCCAAATGTCCTTGAGATAAGTACATAGTTGAGTTAAAAATTAGTGAGCTCAGATCTTCTCCTTCTTATATTAAATCAACCAAACAATTTTCAAGCTTTTTAAATCACCTTCTCCAAAGCCCTCTCTAAAGTTGCAATTTCTCTTTTAATCATCTCCCTTCTTTCCATTCTCTTTTCAATTAAAAAACGAGCACAATTCTTTGTTACTAAACAAAACACCAAAAAGCTTTCATCGTATTCCTCCTTGTGGACACGACCCGTTAGCCACAAGCTACATAGTAATTTCTTAACTCTTTGATTTTACAATCACGGCCGGTTCCATACACCAGCAATGGAACGCCCTGGACCGTGGTCCCGGGCATATACGGGACCCACTGTAAACATTGTTCGTTGATACCCCCGTTGGTTTCTAATAATAACCTTGCTTTACTCAGATGTGGATATATATGTGCTGAGATGCTAGTTCACATATCTAGACATTTGGGTAAGATAAGTAATAATAATAATAAAGATGCCAACTATGTATCCATTGTATGATTTGCCAAGAATGCTTTCATTGGATTTTACATCAGATTTCTGGTTTATAATCATTACTATAGTATACCTGCTCATATCTTGTTTTACCACTTGTGTTCTATTCCACCAGTCTTCTACTCTTATCTTATCATACCTGAGTAGTTCCTGCTTGATATCACTTGCTATATATCTATCTGCTTCTGTATGCCTATCCTCACGACACGATTTTCAATGCATGTTTATGAATCAGATTTATCGATACACGTGTGCTTATCTTCGCACGCTACTTGGCATTAGTAGCACCACTTGCTGGGGAGTTCTGGCTCTTCTGGATCCTCATGTCTATGTCTTGGAGCTTGGAGCGTGTGAATTCTCCTAGTTGCTGATCAGAGTAGCGCAGCTGAAGTGTGGATCTCCAGCAGATCGTCCAGAGCCCTATCCTTCCAGGCCCCCTTGCGCATCTCTCGAGTTTTCCTTCTGTAAACTCGTGAGTGCCATTTGTACTGTTCATACTTGTACATCTCTTGTATTCTCGCATTTGCGCCTATCGGTGATGTAATATTCTTGTAATATTTGTCACATCTGGTGATAACTTTGTAATTGTATTCATATGTTGGAATGTATAATACACCACGTGCTTCCGTACTCTGATTCTTGCGTGTACTGATGCTTAGCATATATACGTGAGGGTATTTCCGACCTGCGTATATACATCGCAGTAACGTCTCCGTGCCCGCGGGATCGGGGCGTTACACTTAGACCACAAACAAGACTTGGTGATCTCAAAAGACCATAACAAAATGTCTCACAATTCAAGATCCTAGAGTATAGATTTATAAGTGCACTAAGTTTTTGGAAAAGAAAATACAAAGAAAACTCTTGGGAAAAATTTCTTGATAGATAAAGAAATTTAAAACCAAAACTATAATTCCTAAAACTTGATTTTCTTTGATTTTCTAAAACTTTGAAACTAAATAAGACAGAGAATTTTAGCACCAAATACTTGTTTAAAAACTCTTCTGAAAGTAGGCAAAATAGCTTTAGAAAACTTATAGAAAATCCTGTTGAAAACTGGCCAAGAAAACCCTTTTATATATCCTCTTCAAAACTAGCCGTTGAGGCTCAGAACCAGGCCAAACTGGCCTGTCGGTCGACTGCCCGGTCGATCGGTCAACAGTAAGATTTCTGACCATTGGTATGTCAGAAGACTGCCTGATCGATTGCCCCCAATACACAGAGAGTTTTGACTCTCTGTCGATCGACCGCTCGATCAATGGGCCACTACCCTAGAGTTGGGTGAGCCAGTCGGTCGACCGGTTGGTCGACCGATCCTTGCTACAGTCGACCGGTCGATCGACCGAGCCAAGGCTCTAGGAAAGTGCACATTTCTGTGCACGTCAGTCGACCGCCCGGTCGACCGAGTCATGCTTAAGCAACCCAAACACCCAATTTATAGGGTTTAAACTCTAACTTGTTAAATTCAATTAAATGTCAATAAATTCTAATAAAATCCACAAAAATAAGTTCATATAAATACTTAGAATTACAAATATGTGCGATGAAAAATCAACACATATTACAAACAATTGAACTATTTTTACGATAAGAAAATGTAAACAAAAATAAAAAATCGTATTTTTCAAGAACCAAACTTTGAAATGAAAATCCAATTTTTCTACAAACTTGTTGAATACAAAAACAAGATATTGAAACACATTTAAAGTATGATGTGTATGGATATAATCCAATTCACATAGTAAATGATATATACTTGTTTTTGACAATAAATACCAAAATAAGTTTTGATAAAAACAAAACTTAAACATATGAATTAGATGCATCAAAATAAGTTTTTCTAAACATATCAAGTATAAATGCATATGGATGAAGTCCAATGCACATATAAGCCATGTAAACCTATTCTACTGGGATGTAAATCATGAAAATCTTAATTCTTGAAATTAAACAGTTAAACTGAAAATTAAAAACTATAAACTTGTGTGTGAGAACTTGAATAATTCAAAACTATTCTATCCTTACACAAGATTTAAATAAACAAACATCTAAACAAACATAGATACAAGTCTTCTTGTCGATCTTCTTCTCCAAGACAACTCAATCCAAACACGATCCAAAGAGCTTGACTCCATCTTGAGTACTTGATGTGATCTTGACACTTGAGCTCTTGAATCAACACGTGATAGCTTCGAATCTTGACTTCGAGTTTATTGTAGAAGTTAAATACCAATAATGACTTGACCTATATCATAAGCTTATTAAACACAAGATCATTAGTAATATAACTTCATAAGTTAGTCATCATCAAAACGAAGTTGAAAGGCCTTCGGGCTAACAGATAGGCCATTTCCTCATTCTTATCCACCATCCTCAGCTCTGGGTTTTCATAACTACAACTAACTCATTATTTTATCTCTTTCATCTTATCCTCCCATATGGTGCCATCACTATCATGATCTCATCCTTCAGAATAGTGTCCTTCAGTAGGGTATTCGTTAGGACTAGGTCAACCAATTTGACATATTTCAAGGACCTACAAACGAACCCTATCCATCAAACTTCAATTCGGAGGGTTAGAATTGTCCCCAATTGTAACACTCCGTTCCTGGAGAATGTACTTAGATATGTATTCAAGTTTTTTGATCATATTTTTTATTTACTTTCCATATTTGTTTTTATTTTATGATTATATATATGATTATTTCGCTTTGGGCTTGATTCGTGGACTCGGAGCCAGCCCTAGTCTGAATCAAGGACCCGACCCTAGTATATTGCTCGATTTTGTCTTCCTGATAGTCAGATTTAACTGATTTCACTTTCAATCATTATTTTCTAATATTTTAGATTTTTAATGATTTTTTGAAAAGTTTCAGAATTATTCCGCAAAATCTCTAAAATCGATATTAATCGGTACTACCGATTAATTCTCAAAATTTTATATTACAAACGGAGTCAAATTTAAGAAAACTGCTTTCACATTTTTTTAGAATAATATTTACTATCTTTATGCATTTTTTAAAATTTTTTGAATTTTTCAAAATACGGCCAGATTTAGTGTCGACCCGTATCGATGATAGATTTTAGGATTTTTAATTTGAAAATGGAATTGAATTTCTTAAATCTTATTTTACCATAAAATTCAATATAATATTGTAGATTTTTGAGAATTTTTGGGGAACTTTCTGAGATACCTGATTTTCAAACGATTCCGGTATTTTTTCGCAAATTTTCTGCATCCGCGGCCGAATTCGGGGAATCTATCATTCTAATTATTTTTATTTTTCTTCCAATTACTTTTCTTCCTTTTTTCCTTTCTTTTCCTTTTTCCTTCCTTTTCCTTACACCATATTCTAAAACCTTCTCCATTCTTTTATTGCATTCTACAACCTTCCACCAAAATTTCTTCTACAAAAAATCCTAACCCACTCATCACTCATCTCCAATCACCAAGGCCAGGCAAGCCACCTTCACCCCTTCACCATTTCACAAAAAAGCCTAACTCTAATCCTTTCCCTTCTCCTTTAAACTCCAACCCCAAAACAAATCCCATTTCCATCTCCTTTCACCTTCATACCTCCATCAAAACCCTAAAACCAACCTTCATCTTCACTACAACAACAACACCACCACCTACAACACTCACCATCTTCTTCTTCTACCTCCATCTCCATTTAATGCACCACAAACTTTAAAACTCCACCAAAATTCCACCATCTCCTTTACCTTCTCCAAAATAATCTTCATCAACAAATCATTTAACCAAACTACCCCCACTCTATCTCCACCTAGGCCGGCTACCACCTTAACCTAGGGCTGGCCCCCTCTAACCAGGGACCACTCCGGCTACCATTTTGGTGACAACTTCACCATCTTCAACAACAACAACTCCACCACCAACATACACCTCCATCACCACCACTTCTTCTAACTTCTCTCTCTATCACCACCATCTTCACTTCCACCATCACAATACCGCTCCATCACCTTTATTTCAACCTCCAACATTACCATCATCATCACCTCCTTCAACCTCTTTTTGAATTCTCCTTCAAAATCCACCTCCACCACCAAATAACACCACCATCAACTCCAACATCATCACCTTCATCCTCTCCTCTCTCTGCTCATGGCTAGCCACCACCTAGGCTATCACCATGGGGTGGTACACCCTCTTTAGGTTCGGCCCTCTCTAAGGGGTCAAGTCCCCCCTTTCCTTCTCTCGCTTCGTGTATTTCCTCACTCGTGAGCTTGGGCACATGAAGTTTTAAGATTTGTGTTCTCGCCTTGATTTTGGTATCCCACTTCGATGGGTGTATTGTACTTGTATTTGTATTTTTATGGCTTCGTGTGAGTTGTAATCCATAGACATGTCATAGCTTGTACTAGATCGATGTACTGTAATGCTTGTAATAGTGAAGATGACACTATATTTATGTCTGTGTGACACTAACATCTTCTGCAGGTACTAACAACCTTCGGGCTTAAACTCTCTGAGTTTCTTAGCTTCGCCGAAGGCATAGCTAAGCCATATGGCTGCGAGCCAAGCTTAGTTGCATAGCCACGTCAGGCGCGGTTACTACGTTTCTGCTTTGCTTGAACTCCCTGGGTTTTGCTAACTACACCGTGTGATTGCAAGCCGAGCTTAATTGCGTAACCTCTTCAGGCATGGTTTAGTTACATCCCCGTGTTGCTCAGCCCCTGATCTTAACTTCTCCAAGGTTTTTTAAAGTCCACTTGACTTTTATATACTATGCCTGGTAAGTGGACCTAACGTCAGCACTTTATCGAACTCTGTTCGAGCATAGATACTCCATGAGCGTGGCTTCACCATGAGCGGTAGTATGGCATTTCATTGCTGGTTGCACCGAGGAACGACTGTGCATGCCATTGAGGACCCCAAACCTACTGATGACTTTGGAGTTCTGCTAGTGGTACAAGACCTCCAATTTTGCGCCAACTGGGTTGAGCATCAACTCTTTCAGCTTGAAGTGGATCTCTCAGCGGATGAAGCAGAAGGTAACTGTAAAAGGGGAGGGCAAAAGACTCCGAGTGCCAGGCATTCCTGAGTTTATTGCTGCCGTTGAAAATAAAGCTTCAGACACTGAAAGCCCTCATTTCGAGGATGTTGCTGGCGTTGAGGTACCACGGGATGTTCCTGGTGGGGTTGGCATGACCCCCATGGAGGAAGTAGAGATGGAAGAGGAAGAAGAGGAAGATCCCGACGTCCACTTCAAGCAGAAGCAAAAGGGCAAACGAAACCTCGCCACCACACCCCCGTCGTTGCAGAGAGCGAATTGGTTGCGGTCATCTCTCCTCCTGCCCCACTAGTTATAAGTTATAAAATTATCGGCGCGGAAGAAAGCCGCTGAAAAAGTTGCTCTAGGTTTGGGTAAGATTAGTTCCAATTTGCAAGATTTTTTTTTATTCTCCCTTCTTGTGCAACAAACTTGTTAGTTTGGGATACAAGAATTGAGGTCATAGGGGAACAAGGGGATTATTATGGTCCTCTGTTCACCTACAGGGAGGGTGAAAAAGCCAGCTACTTTGTCGCCTCTGATGAATCTGAGGGTTGCACGGCCGATGTTGGTCCCTCCGGTGTAGGCGAGGACATGGAAATCCCAATGGCTTCAAGCTCTAGGGAATTAGTTGCGGAGCCTGTGGCGAGTGAAGGAGGACCAGATGTTGCTTTAGCTACCGAGGTTCTCAGGACTGATTAACTTCTTCCTGAGACTGCCTCTGGTGATTTAGTAGAAACTGGTGCTTCTCCTGCCACTATCGGGGTCTCTTCTATGGAGCCAATTGAAGTCAGCACCGCCATTGAGGGAGCCCTCGAGGACATTGTCAAGGAGGCGATTGGGGCGATGCTCGTGTAACTTCAGTTTCCTTTAGAATACTATAATAATCTAAAAATGACCTTTGCTCGACGTTATTATTATTATTTTTTATTTTTCCTAATAAAATACTCTTGCAGGTATTTCGCATCTGGACGCATCAGCTTCAAAGGAGCCAGTGAGCCTTTCTGGGGAGTTCACGGAGGAGACAAGTACTTCGGCTGCTATAGATGTTGCAAAGTTATATGTCTTGTATTGCGACCTGCCTCCGTACCAACCGGAGCCTACTGGTGATCTAACAACGGCTGAGGAGATGAGGGATGCTCTCCCTACCATAGAATCGATCGCATTCCCATTTGAATCGGTTGGCAAGATGATAGCGGTTTCCCTGATGCCATCAATTTTGGTAATAGCTGGTCTCAAGGTAATCACCAGCCCGACATCTCTAATGTTCATTGTCGAGCCAATTCTTTCTTGAGTAGTCACCAGCCCTACTTTCGTCATGGCCGGTGCACTGTATCAATGAAGACCCCTCCTCGATTGCTAGCGATTTCTCATCCTTCTCTGACCAGTGTTTGTGCCACTTCCTTTACTGTTATTGTGGTGAAACTGGTGAAAGTTTTGTCTTTAGGGATTACTCGCTCATGGGAGTAATTGAAGCTGAGATGGAATTTATGGCGGAGATGGTCGATAGCTTCTATAAGAGCCTGAAATGGTCCATTGCCTTGATTTTGAAGGGCTCGACCACTGCATTTGCAGCTCTGAAGGTGGTCCTCTCTCGTAATATTGAGAGTATCCGAGATTTCAGAGGAGATGATCAAGCTGCTGCATTGGAGCTTCTAGTGGAGAAGTTCTAGAGGGACGTGGGTGAGTGGCGTCCCCTTAGCAGCTCGGACTTGAATTCCTCAGTAGATGAAGAGCTTGAACATTTCATGGCTTAGATGCAGAAAGATCACTGGGAGGCGTAGGAAGCTGCCACGGCGGTATCTTCAGACTTGAAGTCCTTGGAGACAAGGAAGGTAGAGATTTGAGATGCTATTGATGCTTCCAACAACGCTCTTCTTGATGCTGAGGATAAGATTGAAAAGGCCAGAGAGATGATCAAAAGGGCCAATCTTCTTCTGTCTAAAGCTGAACCGATGCGTTTTGAGGAGATCGCTCGGCTGGAGCAGCTCAGAGCACAAAATGATGAAGTCCTGCAGCAAGAGATGGCATAAAGGGAAACTCTGGCGGAAATTGAGGCTCGTTCGTCCCAAACAGTGAACTTCAATAAAGCTGAGCTGAGATCGCAAGCATTTATCAGAGCCGCTGAAGAAAGGAAGAGCAGGCTGGGCACTCTTGATGAACGGATTAAGTCCTCCGAAACACAATCGTCAATTATAATCCCTGTTCCCTTTTTTGTTTCTTTTGAATCAAAAAAATAATTTTATTTGACTCTTCTGTTGTGTCTCTTCTTGCTTTATCTTCCGAGTTTGTAGTAATTTTAGGTTAAATTATAGTTCTCAAAAGAAACAAAATGAGGGTAGAGTCTTCCAACTTACACCATAAGAATATTAACTAATCTATTCAGAGGTTGAAAACATGATAGAATTAGTTATTTGATAAATTATCACTAATAAGTTTGGGTGATGACTCGATTCAAATCTTGTTGGGGATAAAAAAAGAACAAAGAAAATTTTGACGATCTTCCTATTCAGAGGTAAATATTAACATAACAGATCAAAGACCATCAGGTTATGAATTGATTGTGATGAACTAGGCACCACAACAACATGATGAAGTCGAGTTTGTCAATTTAGGGGTGGCAAACTAGACGTAGCTAGTTGAAGATTACCAGACTTAGAACTTTTATCGTTCCAAGGTTACGGACTGGACATGCCGACAAAAAGTCCCTATATGACTAGGGATAATGAGATTCAGCTATCTATCAATTTAGAGGTGATAAACTAGACATGATCAATAGAGAAACTGCTAATCTCCGAGTGATTGCTGTTCAGAGGTGATTGATTGGACATGAGAACAAAGCATAAAAGGGTGAATCCGATTTTAAGGACCCGTCTATTCAGAGGTTTTGGACTTAACATGATAGACTAAGACACGCTAAATTTCAAATCCGCTGCCAGAGGCAGTCATATTAACTTAGCAGCTAGCCCACAAGGGACTATAAAGGTGGATTAGATTTAGGCACCTATTGGTTCAGAGATGGCTGACTGGACATGACCAACTTAGAGATACCAGGCTTGCAATCTGCTGTTCAGAGATTTATTTTTAACATGACAACAAGAACTCCCAGCCCTGACGGAGGAAAGGAGAACAAAGTTATGGACTCATCTATTCAAAGGGGGTAAACTAGACTTGACAGTTTGAGTACCATAAAGAGGAGAGACCTAGGCATCTGTCAATTTAGAGGTAATATGGGCATAACCGATTAAAAGTTGCTAGACTCAGAGCCTTGCCGTTCAGAGCTGGCGAGATATAATGACAAAGAAGTAGTCCCTACCAGACTGGAAGATGAGACCTGGTTATCTGTCGGTTCAGAGGTAACATGGACATAACTGATTGAGAAACCACCAAGCTCGGATTTCTACCGTTCAGAGGTGACAAACTAGATATGAAGGCAAAAGAAATAATTTCATTGGGGAAATAGCACTTGATCATAAACTCCATGGGGGAATTGATATCTCCTTCGCATGTTATTTGGAAGAAGTTGTCAGAGATATATTGTTGACGTGATAAGCAGGAAAGTCTACTGAGGACTGAAAAGGGAAATAACAAATAAACTTCAAGGGGAGTCAACCAGAAACTCACTGGGGAGTTAACAAAATGAATCCCATAAAAGATTATATGTCAGAGGTAATCATTAACGTGACAAAAAAGACTCCAAGGGGATTTAGTAGGGAAAGGATTATTCCCTAAAGAGTTGCCAGAGAGAATCATTAACATATCAATCAAATCTCTTGCTGAGGAATTAGAAGAAGATTTTGTCAGAAGTGATCGTGACAGCTTCTCCGCTTGGGGATTTGTAAAGCGACTTGTCATAGGTGTGATGTTAACTTGACAAGGATTCATTTACTGTTAGAGGTGTTTAAACATAACAGTAATTTGAGTGGACTTGTCATTCTATTGAAGAGAATGGCAAGTGGAGTTTGACCTTCTGGGGATATTAATAAGATCTGCTAGGAATGTTGATTTTATTCGCCAGGGAATTGTTAGAGTCTCATCACCAGAGGTTTAATATTAACATGATAGGTTTGACTTGTGATTCATTTTTCAGGGAAAATGGATATTACTTTATGCGGTCTTACCATTCCATGGACGAGAATTGGTAAGTAATTTTGGAGGGGAATCAAATAGGATCAGGTCCCTTAGGATTTTTAATAAACCCTCAACTGTCAACGGATTTGGTATGCCTTTACCAACTATGTTTGAGTTGGGCTAGCCATGCTATTCCCCTTAGCACGATAAGTTATCGAGTATTTCTATTGAACTTAAAAGCCAATATTTTTCTCTATCCTTAGCCAATTGAGGGCGTTGCATTCTGATAGCGACAAAACTAATATTCTGCTAGCTTACTTTTATTAACCCTTAACCAGCCCCTTATGTGCCGATTAGTACTCCAATAATATTTGATGCTAGTCCCACCTGTCGCCGACTAGTTGTCAATTAATGAAGATTATTACGCTCGTGTTGAGTAGGAACATAGATCACCATTGTTGATCTTGTCGCTGACTAGTTGTCAATCAATGATTATTACACTCGTGTTGATAAGGAACAAAGTCCACCGCTGTCAATCGATGAGGACTATTATGCTCGTGTTGAGCAGGAACATAGTCCACTGTCATCGATCGATGAGGACTATTATGCTCGTGTTGAGTAGGAACATAGTCATCCATCGTCGATTGATGAGGACTATTATGCTCCTGTTGAGCAGAAAAATAGTCATCCATCGTCGATAGTGAGGACTATTATGCTTGTGTTGAGCAGAAACATAGTTATCTATCGTCGATAGATGAGGACTATTATGCTCGTGTTGAGCAGGAACATAGTCCATCTGTTGGCCCAAAGACCCATCACTCTAGTTTTGATGATGATTAACTCATGTAGTTATAGTACTAATGATCTTGTGGTTATATAGTTTCAGATTTACGATCAAGATCTTAGTAGGTGCTTAGCTTCAACAAAGAAGTTTTGGACTAACACATGTAGATTCAAGAGCTCGCGCATCAAGATCGAGTCAAGCTCTTTGGATCGAGTTGGCTTGGAGAAGGAGTTCTACAAGAAGACTTCAGTTTGTTTAGTTTGAGTTTGTGTTTAGATCTTGTGTAAAGATAGATAGTGTTGATATGCTCAAGTTCACATATACACACAAGTTCAATATGTTTGATTTTTGGTTTAACTGGTTTTGGATTTCGAATATACATATATATGATTTTCATGAATAGATAGAATCAAAACAAGTTTACATAGTTTAATGTATATTGGATTTCATCTATATACATCTGTGCTTCATATATTTGGAAAAACTTATTTTGATGATTCTATTTCATGTGTTTAGAGTTTTGCAGAAAATGGTTTTTCTTTTCAAAATTCAAGTTTTGAAAAATACGGGTTTATTAAAGGCCAAATATTTTTATCATAAAAATAGTTCAAATAGTTTGTAATATGTGTTGATTTTTAGTCACACATATTTGTTCTTAAAATATTTATAAGAACTGATTTTTGTGGGATTTATAAGATTATATGGGATTTTATTAAAGTTATAAAGACTAAGTTTCTTAACCTATAATCCCAGCCAGAACCTGCAAGCGGTCGACTGGTCGGTTGACTGGACCAGAGGTCGGTCGATTGGACCAGTCGACCGATGTGCATAAGAACGTGCACAAGGCCAGCCTAGAAGGCCGGTCGACCGGGCGGTCGACTGACTGTAACTACCCAGCTCTCGGGTAGCTAGTCTCGGTCAACCGGGCGGTCGACCGGAGGTCCAACGGTCAGAAATATGACCGTTGGACGGTCGACCGGTTAGTCGACCAGAAGGTCAAAAATGACCTTTTCTGGCTGCTAACGGCTAGTTTTTTGAGAGGCTATAAATAGGGCTTTTTTGGGCTGTTTTTAACAAGATTTCTAAGAGCCTTTCTTCTCATCTTTTCAAGTGTTTAGGAGCAAGTTTTTAGAAGAGTTTTTAAGCCAAAAGTTTTATTTTTATTTGTTTTTAAAGTGTTAGAAAATTCAAAGAAAAGAGAATTATTGGGAAATTGGTTTTGATCTCTATTTTCATATCTATCTAGTATTTTTCTCAAGTGTTTTTCTTTGTTATTTTCATTTCCAAACACTTTATTTTCTCACACTTGAGCTATCATATCTAATCCTATCTATAGGATCTTATTTTTGTGAGGAAAATTGTTTGTGGTCTATTGTGATCACCAAGTGTTGTTTGTGGTCTATTATGATCACCAAGTTTATAATCTCTTCTTTGCTTTGGCTTTGTGCCTATCCCTCTTGTGTAGAGATGATTGTGATTGAGTTTGGCTTTGTGCCTTTTCCCTCTTATGTAGAGGTGATTGTAGTTTGGCTTTGTGCCTATCCCTCTTGTGTAGAGGTGATCGTGCTTGACAGAGGAGTAGTGTACTCCTAGTGTTATGTTGTAATTACACGGTGAAAGGTCCTGTGTGGACATAGTGAAAATCCTTCTGTATGAAGGTGGGGACGTAGAGTAATGGCTCGAACCTCGAAACATATCTTTGTGTTTACATTTGATTCACTATCTCTAAACTCTATCTCTCTTATATCTTGCATTACTTTATATTGCACATATTCATATGCTAGATATAGTTTATGTGTGCCCATACTTGTGTTGAACAAAGAGAGCTTCATATAGCACCTCAACTCTAAATTTAGAGGAATCTCGAGAAGATAGTCTAGAGCCCTTTACCGGAATTCAGCTACACTCTTTGGTTACACATATTGTGTTGCAATTGAGTTTTTAATTCTACATCATTTGTCTTTAGATTAGCTAGTACACCTATTCACCGCCCCTCTGGGTGTATTTTCACCATCGTCATCGATCGATGAAGACTATTATGCTCGTGTTGAGCTGAAATATAGTCATTTATCATCGATCAATTAGGACTATTATGCACGTGTTGAGCAGGAACATAGTCATCTATCATCAGTCGATGAGGATATTATGCTTGTGTTGAGCAGGAACATAGTCATCTATCGTCGATCGATGAGGACTATTATGCTCGTGCTGAGCAAGAACATAGTCATCTATTGTCAATCGATGAGAACTATTATGCTCATGTTGAGCAGAAACATAGTCATCTATCATCGATCGATGAGGACTATTATGCTCGTGTTGAGCAGGAACATAGTCATCTATCGTCGATCGATGAGGACTATTATGCTTGGTGGAGTAGGAACTTAGTCATCTATCATTGATCGATGGTTCCTTTTTAGGGGGAATGTATCTGATGCTAACATCATATATACTTGGCACGACGATCAGAGGTAAAATATTAACATGATCAAGGATAGTACTTTTTTAAGAACTTGCCATTAATCGGCATCATGAATATATCACCGCTTGGAGTTGCTAAGCGATAAGCCCTATTTGAGTAGACTGTTTCTATCACGAACGACCCTTCTCATTTGAGTTGAAATTTTCCTTTAGTTTTGTGTGTCATGACCATGGGTCGTCTGACGGCTAAAACCAAGTCTCCTTTCTGGAATACCCTCTCCTTAATCTTTTTATTGAAGGCTTTCGAGATCCGAGCTTGATACAACTCAATGCGTTGTTGAGTTTGTAGTCGTCTCTCATCTTGGGCTTCAAGTTCTTGAAGGGGTAGCCGATTTTTGTCTTCCTTAGTCATCTTGGTTGCTAAGGCGATGCGTAGCGACGACATCTGGATCTCTAGGGGTATGACTGCTTCACATCCGTATACCAGGTAAAAGGCATGTTGCCAGTTGCGATTCAGACCATAGGTCTACAAGCCCAAAGATATTCACTGACCTTCTCATTCCAATCTTGTTTGCTTGAAGAAATGAATTTCTTGAGCAACTTAATAATTGTCTTGTTGAACACTTCTGCTAAACCGTTAGCAGTGAGGTTATAAGTGGTTGAAGCCACATTCTGAAGTTGCAGAACCGATAGAATACTTGGCTTGAAAATTGGGGATCATTGTCATGAATAATCCACCTGGGGATACAAATCGATGGATGACATGGTGTTTAATGAAGTTAACCATGTTGGAAGTTTTGACTTCATTAAGTGGTATAGCCTTGCCCACTTTTAAGAAATAATCGGTTATTGCTAGGATAAACCGATGACCTTTCGTTGATGATAAGCTGATAGGTCCTACAATATTGATTCCCCGCGCCTGGAATGGCCACGAAGTAACTGATTGTAACTCAATATTGCATATTTTACCACATAATCCCCATGCATATTGCAAATAAATATATGATTTTTACTCATCTTCTCTATATTTTTACAGGTTCACAACTGAAATGAGAGAAAGCCCAATAATCACTTTAATTAGCAATAATTAAAGAGATTAATTCCAAGCCCAAGATAAAGCCCAAATTTGAATCCAGGATCCAGAGAAATCTACGTAACAACTCAAGATTCTAGAAGGCCACGTGGATAACAACCTCGTAACCAACCTGTACCAGAAAGTTGTTACCCAACAGAGTTAGTTGAGCCGCAAAATCTGGGATTTTCCCGCCATTTTGCGGCAAGGATAAGGCAGTTGAGTCCCAGATTTTGCGCCAACAAACTGGGTTCTGGATCCTTCTCCTGAGGCTTATAAATACTGCACTTGGACCTGCGAAAAAAGACTGAGCAGAGAAGAGAGAGAGATTAGGGATTAAGCTTTGTATTTTGTTTTACTCTAGGATATTTGTAGCTCTCTAGATCTTCTTCCTCCCTAGAAATTCTGTAAGAGAGAGTTTGTAAGAGAGAGAAAGCTTGTGTACATCAAGGAGTGACAACTTGTGAAGCAAGGATTGATCCATTCTCTTCTCTCTACTCTTGCATTTTCTAGTGTACTTGTTTTCTTTACTTGCTTTCTTTATTTTCTTGCAATTTTATTCATGCTTTGCTTTTCTTTTGTAATGGCTTGTAGCTAACTTTTCTACATGTACTAGCTAACCACTAACCTTGCTAACTACTAACTCATGGGTGATTGCTATATTTCATCTTGCAAAGTGTATGATCTTCTCTTCTCCGATGGGTTACTTTCATGCTTGGCAAGTATCTTGTTGTAATTCTCCATATGATTCATGTGTGCCTCATTTAGAGCCTTGTCTAGAACAAGTGCCTTGATGGAACATGGAGATGGATCACCAATATGCTATTTGTTGTACAACTTCTTTACTTCATTTAATGAATGTTGTATCTTCTTCCTTAGCATCCCTTGAGTGTAGCTCTTTTGATTCCATTATTGAAAGTCTATCTTGTAGGCCAATGACATCTATGAGGCTACAAGACAAGTCCAAGAATGATCCCCCATCATCCAAGTGGGAAAGTAATTAGACCAACACGCAAGACAAATCTATACCGATGAATCAACATGAGGCACGCATTCACTATCACGGAGTTTAGTAAGTCTTTAGCAAGGTAGTAAGGTTAGCTAGTCATGGTTTTCTTCAATCTTAAATCTTTTCAAAGTTTTACTTTCTTTTAGTTGTAATTCCAAAGCCAATCTTAATTTTGATTTCTTTACACTTTCCATCATGAACATTTCCACCCATTCTTTTATTTCTTTTTCATTTGATTCTTTATTCTTTTAAAGCAAAGAAGAATCTTCGTTTTCTTTTCTTCACTACCAACCGTAACGCTTCCATCGCTAGCTCTCCCTGAGAATCGACTCGGTATAGCCCTATGCTATAACGGAGATAGGAAAGGGTATATCAATCATCTTTCATACATTGTGGAGTGATCTAAGCACTTGAGGTTGTTTCTAAACCTTAACTCTCTTTCCATTGAATACATATATTTGTGCTCTTTTACACTCCATAATACAACACCTTTCTCGTCTAATCAAAATGGCGCCGTTGCCGGGGAGAGCAACGTTTTAGGTTTAAAGTGAAGAACTAAACGAATCTTCTTCTCTGTTGCAGGTTACAGGTTGAAGAAAACAGGAACTTTGCATTGCAGTGACATATAAGTGGACCTGGGCCTCTGCTCTCGAAAGCAGAGACCAGGATCCCTCCAAATTGCCACAAAATCCTAGCTTTTGCCGCAAATTTGCGGCAATAAGGAGTGCACTACTGATCATTTTTCTGCAGGGTCTCTGATTCTGCAAAATACTTCTGCTGCATTACTTAATTTCCTGTATTATTCACCCAATACCTGCTTAATAAAGTCAACAGTAAAAAATTGGTTGTAATCGTTAAAAGTTGATTAGACATTTGCATTTCTAGGCACGTGTCTTTTCAATTCATTTACTTTTACTGTTGAAGAGTGCTGGAGGCAAGGTACGTTTTGCATTGCATGTAGACTAGGAATCATCTCTTGCTTGATTTTCATGCTTTGAGTGTATCCTAGTTATATTTCTTGTACACTTGCACAATTCAATTTTATGGGCATACCCGTAAATAAGATAAGGTGGGGATTTTATCACCCTTTCCTTAGCCCGCAAATCATTTTCCCAAGCACTCACTAACCCAAGCCTAATTTAATAAAAAAAAAAGTAGACGTTGGCCCTAGGGACATCTCGGACTCACTTAGGATATCATCCTAAGGGGAAAAGTGTTGGAATTTAACTCTTGTAAAATCAGTGTCTAGGAAAGGGATTGAGGGCCGAAAGCCCGAAGGTTGCTGGTTACTTAATTAAGGAACGTCTCTGACGGAAAACCTCCCAACAACCTTGACCTTTCCTGGCTGATTAGCTTGTGGTCAAAGTCTACACTAAAACCTCCCGTGGACGGTCTAATCAGTTAGGAGTCGTCTAGGTCATAGGTCTACCCTAACTTAGGTTAGAATTTTTTTTCTTTTTTTGTTTGTTTATTTTGTTTCTTTTTGATTGTGATTTTTTTGTGTGATATGGCTTACAGTCACAATTCTTTCCATCCTAATAATAATCCATATTTCACACAGACTCCATTCTATTCGGATAATTCCAACCCGGCGTTTTACAATATGCACCAACCACATACACCGGGTTGGCCTTATCCGAATCAATATGACCCATACCCCCCATCTAATAACTATAATTTCCATAATGATTTCAACTCTTCACCGAGTCATTGGGGATTCACGTACCCCGAGTCAAATTTTCAAATTCCTTGTCCACCATATCCACCCAGTCCATAATATTTTCAAGATACATACTCAGTTCCACCAGTCCAGAATGAAACACCATCAATTTTGGAAATGAGTATGCGTGAGTCCAAACACAAATCCCAAATCTGATGGACTCACAATTTCATTATCACTTCCAAGATAACACTTCATCTTTCCATCAAAACAATGAAGTTATCAATTATGGAAAGATGCTTGAAGCCATGACTCATGCTCAAAATGCTAGAAATCGTGACATAGATATGATGGTCGAATCTTTACGTTCTCACCGTTTGGCCAGATCTAGTGTCACTAGCCACTCTGTTAAAGAAGATGAGTCATGTAATTTTGGAAATCCAGATTCTATTTCAGCACAACCACCTGAACTTGTCCAAACTTCAGTTCCCATTGACATTTTGGCAAGTTTTCCATTTCCTGAAATTGAACTACATGAGGAATGTGATCTTGAACCCCAACTTCGTGATTCAATCCTTTTTCCTGATTCAATAATGACTCCGGTATCTTTACCTGACTGCAATCTTTTCCCGGAGTCGACATTGGATCCTTTCCCAATTCATAATGAAGTTGAATCACCCATCTTAGAGGATCATGTTGAACTTGACCAATTCTATACTTTTGAAAATTCCATTGACAAATTGGCAAGTTCTCCATTTTTTATTGAACTCAATGAGAAATGTGACCTTGATTTTCTCAATCTCTTTACTTCTGAAACTGATTATACAATTCTGACGGACGAAGTTGACCTTAGTTTTGAAGAATTGTATGGAGATGAGCTAGAATTCCTTAATATTGGAAGTAAAGAGATATTACCCATATTAGGTCACATTCCATTGTTGGACAATACATGTGGACTTGAGCTTCATTTTCTTGACTTGGACCTAATTCCTGAAATCATTTCGACTCCTGAACCATCACTTGACTTAAGTCACTTTCCTGAGTCGGTATTAGATCCTGTCCTTCCTGAGTCCAAGTCAACAGTTCTATCATTTCATACACCACTTTGGGACATGGTAGTTGACAAATTTGATTCCGAAATTAGTTATGGAAAATGGAAATTAGATGGGGTCATGTACTTAATAAAGATCCTTCATGAATTTATCTTTTTAGTGGGTCATATTCATTATATTTCTGGTGGGTTCCTCAAAACCCAAAGCAAAGTTGATTGGGCCAAGTTTCGTGGACCAATCAGACCACCACCGGAACCACCACCTTAAGGTAATTTTTTTTTCCTTCCCTTTCCATTTTGTTTCATGCATACATATATCATGATGCATTGAGGACAATGCATGAAATAAGTGTGGGGGAGGGTTTACTAACATAGAGTTTTTAGATTTTTTTTTCTTTTACACTTAACATAGGATTTTTCATTTTCTTTTTAGGTTGTTTCTTTTTATTTTTAGGATTTTCATTTTCTTTTTAGGTTTTTTTTTTCTTTCTTTTTAGATTTTATCTTTCTTAGTAGATTTTCTATTTTCTTTTAGATTTTACTTTTCTTTTAGAAATAAAAAAATATAATAAAAAAAACTTTTTGAAATAAGAGACAAAGTTTTGATCTATTTTTAAGAAAATTAAGATGTATCTTAGAAATTAAGAAAGCCTTAATTATGACATCTTAAACCTAGTTGAAATAATAGATCTTGTTTGAAATTATAGGCTAAGTAAGTAAAATTGGTGAGATATTTCTATCTTGAATTTTTTTCCTTAGATAGTATGCACTTCACACTTACACATTTTTGGGATGGAAACAAAGACCAAAATGCCATAAAAATAAAAAAAAGAAAAAAAAGAAAAAAAATTTATATACATAAATAAAACATCACCTATTAAGCTGGATAAATGTGCCTCAAGAAGCATGATTATTCACGCCTAACGGTGGTAAAGGAAATAAATAATCCCCTTTAGTTTTGTGGCCTTTTTTACTCGAGACCTTAAACCCGAGGGATGTTTTCTCATCTGGTGCCCTAAGACCGTCTGGTTTGGGAGTCATCGGTTAAAGGCTCGTTACAAGGGTAAACTAGAAAGCCTAAACTAAGGGAAGAAAAAGCAGAAAAATATATATATATATATAATAAATGGCTTGATGGTTGGAGTTGAAATCCCAGAAATTTTCACTGAGCACGGTGTGCATATTATCTAGGTTTTATGAAAGATAAAAGTATTCAATCCAATTTTGAATTCTTTCCTTAATTGAAGACAAGATCATGCATGGAGACTAAGTTTAAGGAAGAATGATTATAGGTGGACTTATAACCTAAGATCACTTATATTTTTGCAAAAATAGTTCTAAACATGTCTCTCTTTCAAAATGCATTTTCAAAACACTAACATTTGTCTTCTTTCTTTATGGATTTTGTGGGTGCAATCCGCTGAAAACCCTCAGGAGACAACACTCCTCCTCTAGGGTAACCTAGAGGTTTAACGGCTTGTTGCACGTGCTCAGTGCAATCGCGTCACCTGCGAAAGTGGTGTAATAAAATTGGTAGTATAATTTTTTCTTTTCTTTGTTTTGCTCGGGACGAGCAAAAGAATAAGTGTGGGGGTGTGATTGTAACTCATTATTGCATATTTTACCACATAATCCCCATGCATATTGCAAATAAATATATGATTTTTACTCATCTTCTCTATATTTTTACAGGTTCACAACTGAAATGAGAGAAAGCCCAATAATCACTTTAATTAGCAATAATTAAAGAGATTAATTCCAAGCCCAAGATAAAGCCCAAATTTGAATCCAGGATCCAGAGAAATCTACGTAACAACTCAAGATTCTAGAAGGCCACGTGGATAACAACCTCGTAACCAACCTGTACCAGAAAGTTGTTACCCAACAGAGTTAGTTGAGCCACAAAATCCGGGATTTTCTCGCCATTTTGCGGCAAGGATAAGGCAGTTGAGTCCCAGATTTTGCGCCAACAAACTGGGTTCTGGATCCTTCTCCTGAGGCCTATAAATACTGCACTTGGACCTGCGAAAAAAGACTGAGCAGAGAAGAGAGAGAGATTAGGGATTAAGCTTTGTATTTTTGTTTTTCTCTAGGATATTTGTAGCTCTCTAGATCTTCTTCCTCCCTAGAAATTCTGTAGGAGAGAGTTTGTAAGAGAGAGAAAGCTTGTGTACATCAAGGAGTGACAACTTGTGAAGCAAGGATTGATCCATTCTCTTCTCTCTACTCTTGCATTTTCTAGTGTACTTGTTTTCTTTACTTGCTTTCTTTATTTTCTTGCAATTTTATTCATGCTTTGCTTTTCTTTTGTAATGGCTTGTAGCTAACTTTTCTACATGTACTAGCTAACCACTAACCTTGCTAACTACTAACTCATGGGTGATTGCTATATTTCATCTTGCAAAGTGTATGATCTTCTCTTCTCCGATGGGTTACTTTCATGCTTGGCAAGTATCTTGTTGTAATTCTCCATATGATTCATGTGTGCCTCATTTAGAGCCTTGTGTCTAGAACAAGTGCCTTGATGGAACATGGAGATGGATCACCAATATGCTATTTGTTGTACAACTTCTTTACTTCATTTAATGAATGTTGTATCTTCTTCCTTAGCATCCCTTGAGTGTAGCTCTTTTGATTCCATTATTGAAAGTCTATCTTGTAGGCCAATGACATCTATGAGGCTACAAGACAAGTCCAAGAATGATCCCCCATCATCCAAGTGGGAAAGTAATTAGACCAACACGCAAGACAAATCTATGCCGATGAATCAACATGAGGCACGCATTCACTATCACGGAGTTTAGTAAGTCTTTAGCAAGGTAGTAAGGTTAGCTAGTCATGATTTTCTTCAATCTTAAATCTTTTCAAAGTTTTACTTTCTTTTAGTTGTAATTCCAAAGCCAATCTTAATTTTGATTTCTTTACACTTTCCATCATGAACATTTCCACCCATTCTTTTATTTCTTTTTCATTTGATTCTTTATTCTTTTAAAGCAAAGAAGAATCTTCGTTTTCTTTCTTCACTACCAACCGTAACGCTTCCATCGCTAGCTCTCCCTGAGAATCGACTCGGTATAGCCCTATGCTATAACGGAGATAAAAAAGGGTATATCAATCATCTTTCATACATTGTGGAGTGATCTAAGCACTTGAGGTTGTTTCTAAACCTTAACTCTCTTTCCATTGAATACATATATTTGTGCTCTTTTACACTCCATAATACAACACCTTTCTCGTCTAATCAGTAACAGTCGGGTGAAGTAGCTCCAGAGGTTGATGTATGAAATCAGTGTGAATTTGACAGGCTTTACACCTTTGTGCATATTTGATTGCATCAACTATCATGGTTGGTCAATAATAACTGAGTCTGTGCAATTGATCCTTGAGCTTCGAACCTAGTTGATGAGCTTTGCATAAGCACATCTTGTGCTTCAGAGTTAGATAAGTGATCGATCACATATATTGCATATTTATTTTCACATTATCATGTTTATTATCTAAATAAATTATATTAATAAGTCCTATTTTTCTTTATAAAATGCAGGCCCATTGTTAAAGGATCTATAGAAAGAGAAACAAGCCCAAAAGCCCATCAATTTCTGATTTAATTCAGAATTAATTCAAAATCAGGAAATCAGGGCAGGTCATGACAAATAAGAGAGGTTGAAAATTGGTTAAAAGAATCTTTCAAATCAAGTGGTTAAAGTCAAAGATCAAAGGCTGTTTCGTCAAATTCTGGAGCTGAAACGGGAAAACTAGAAGGAGATAAAGTCAGAACACATATCCAGGAGGTGTACCCCCAACTGTGGCCACCTGACCATAGCCAGGCCGTGAAAACGCGGCCAAAGCCGCATTTCTGCGGCCTTGTTGAATTTGTCGGGGAAGCGTTTGCTCCCCTATCTTTGTACGTCCTCCCCCGTCTGGTTTTTGCTATAAATATTATATTTTTCAGATAAAAGAGACCGGAACTTATTTTAAATGTTTCTCTTTATTTTTAAGGTTTAGGCTCTTTGTTAGATAGTATAGAAGTTGTATCTCTATTTTATAATTTATAGTTCAGTTCAAATACCAGTGAGAGAGAGGAATAGAGTGATTGTAATCTGAAGATTAAAGTGACATCAATAAAAGGATCAAGTTTTCTGTTCTTCCATTCCAATTCACGGGTATGTCTTGCTTTATTTTCATGTATTATTTTTCATCTTCCATGAGTAGCTAAATTCTTTTTGTGGGCTCACTATTGTTCCTCTCTTCAATCCCTCTTCTTTTTGAATGATTTTTGATGTAAAGACCCAATGGAATCATATGCATGCCTAAACTAAGCCTTTCTTCTTTGAAAGTGTTCTTGAAGGCACATGAGGATGGGTTTGGATTTCTAAACTTCTACTTCTTTTAAAATATCTCTTGAACTTGTTTTTTTTTCATACTTAAAAAACTTGATGATTTAACATTCAATTCAAGATGATTTCTTAAAGAACAGAGTTAACTTTTTCAAACTGTCTTATTTGCTTTGCTTAAAACTTTCTAAACTCAAGCTTAGGATTTTTCCTATGATCAAGTTGAGGCACTAAGAATTTTAAGAGAAGAACACATCGTTGAGTAAGTGAGATAGTGAGCCCAGATCTTCTTGTTTTATTACAAACAACAAATCACTCTTCAAGCCTTAAAAAAAATCACTTTTTCCAAAGCCTTCTCTAAGTTTGCAATTTTTCTTTTAATCATTTCCCTTCTTTCCATTCTCTTTTTCAATTGTTAAAAAAAAAGAAAGACACCAACTTCATTCTTTGTTACTTAAAAAAATACCGAAAAGCTTCTATCGCATTCCTCCTCGTGGACACGACCCGTTAGCCTAAAGGTACACAGTAATTCTTATCACTTTCATTTCTCGATCAATTCTTATTACTTCAGAGTTAGATAAGCAACGGAGCAAGGCATCGTCATATGAGCAAGATAGAGTTTTTTTACTACTGGATCATAGTAAAAGCGGAGAGACCTCATCGGATAGAAGCTGCTTACTTAGGGTCGTCTGGTAATATGTCATGCAGAGCATAGTCAATGAAGGGAAACCGCTAATCTCTAGGTTTGAAACCTATTGAGGTTACATAGACTTCATCAGTTCCAACACATGCTTAGGTCAAACAAGGCGTCGAGAGGCCACTGTAAGATGATAATGTGTCAACAGGTAAGGCCAATGTAGCCGCTAGTGCGGCCAAAGCGTCTGCCTTAGTATTCTGGAAGCGAAGACACATGACCGATGTAAAAGCCATCAAATGAATTAGCCATTTTGATGACTACATAGTGATAAGGTACCAAGTCTTCGTGCCGACCCTCATATTCTCCTTCAACCTGATTGACAATAAGCTTTGAATCACCATAAGCCTCAAGGTAGCGTACCCTCATTCATGGGCGAGCTGAAGGCCAATGAGTAAGGCATTATATTCTGCTATATTGTTAGCACAAGGTGTGTCAATGAAAATACTCGAGGAAGGACATGATTTTATGGCAAGATAAATACCATCCCCACACCAGCAATTATCTTACCTTTGGGGAAAGTTCTTGATGCTCCATTAAAGAACATCTACCACACTTCATCCTCTAAGATCATATTGGATTCGAAAATCTCATCTGGAATGTCTTCATGATGCTTTGAGTTCTCTGAAATTGGATGAGCTGCTAGAAAGTCTGTAAGGGCCTGACCCTTGACTGCCTTTTGAGAGACAAAGAGCATGTCATACTGAGACAGGAGGATAACCCACTTATCTAACCTTGTATTCAGCGATCCTAGTTTTGTCATGAGGATATGCAAGGGATTAACTATGGAAATGACATGTACGGTCTGGCCAACCAAGTAATGTCGCATCTTCTGAACCGCGAAAACAAGAGCTAAACATTTCTTCTCGATAGGATTATATCGGGACTCAGCTCCTATCAGGGTCCCGCTCAGATAGTAAATGGCGTGTTCATGGCCTTCATCATTATTTTAGGCAAGAAGAGCACCCAATGAGTGGTCCATAGCTTTTACATAGAGTAAGAATAGTTTTCCTAATGTGGAAGCCACCAAGACTGGAGGTTTAGTGAGGTATTCTTAATGTCCTCAAAAGCCTCCTGGCAGGCTTTATCCCATACAAAAGAAACACCCTTTTTCATAAGCCAGGTGAATGGTTGACAACGGCCTGAGAGATTTGCAATGAATCTTCGGATATAGGCAAGCCTACCATACAGACCCCTGAGTTCTTTAAGATTCTTAGGTGGTTGCATGCTCTGAATAGCTTTTACCTTGTCTGGGTCAGGATGGATTCCTTTTGATGTGACAATGAATCCCAGGAATTTGCCACTTGAAATGCCCAAGAAGGACTTTGTTGGGTTCATTTTCAGCTGATAAGCTCGCATTATGTTCGAACATTATTTTTAAGTCACAAAGATGATCATTTTTATTGCGACTTTTGACATCAATGTTCTCGACATAGCACTCTACAATTTTTGGAGCTAGCTATGGAAGATTGTACCCATTGCATGTTGATAAGTTGCTCCAGCATTTTTTAACCGAAAGGCATAATAGTATAACAGTATACCCCCAATAGTGTCCAAAATGAAGTATGCCTTTCGTCTTTTGGGTACATCTTGATCTGGTTGTTGTTTTCCATTGATTTTGTGAAAGGGAAAACTTACAAAAAAAGTGTCGAGGAGCGAAATTACAAGTAATTCTTTGCAAGAAGAAGATTACAGATAGATCTCCTCTGAGATTTCTAGGGAAGTGTGCCGGTAGGAATCTGATCAGCGCGCGATCACTTTATCCCTTTGACGATGCGATTGATCAGACAATCGGACTACTGCCTGATGGGATTCCCTTCTCGCCTGGTCAGAGATTCAGAGAACAGAAGGTCGTAGAACCCTCTTGTTACTTCTCGAACTGCCTCCGCTTGGGGAATTCCTTCTCGCCTTGTTCTGAAAATTCCTTGAGAGGGAGGAAGATCTTGGGGTATTAGCACCCTGATTAGAGAAGTAATTCTCTGAATTCTTGGAAGCAAGAGAGTAGATCTCTGTCCTTAACCGTCTCTCCTCTCTTTTTTCGAGCCTTTCCCCTTTTTCCTCTCCTTTAACTCTCGCCCCTGGTAGGCTATTTATAAGAAGGAGTAGGGGTATAATCACCCTGAAAATCTGAAAACAGATTGGGTCAATCTGTTTTACATCTGGTAAGTAGCCTCACCGCGAAGCTAGAATCAGCTTCTGCGAAGTTAGGAATAGCTGATCTCTTGATCCGCTCTGCTAGATAAGGGATACTCTCCTGATTCTTTCCAAATAACTGAAAGATCTCCCTGATCTTCTCACTTGATTGGGAGAGTCAAAAGATTATGACAAACAACTGCCAAATTTGATCTCAATTAGATCTGATCTCAATTAGATTTGATCTCATCTAGAGATTTGATTGGTCAAAGGTGACCATAAAAGACCCACAGTGGAGTCGTTGCGTTGAGCTCACGGAGCTGGGAGAAGCATCTGGCAAAGCTAGAAGGAAAGCTCTTCAGCGGAGCTGGATAACTTTGTGGCAAAGTTACCAATTACCCTTTTGCGTAGCTGCATGGGGCTTCGAGCGAAGCTAACTCTCTGCAGAGTTAACTGAGCATTTCTATGCGAAGTTGTAAGTTAGCTCGCAGCGAGGCTGTGAAGGAGCTTCCTGCGATGCTAAGCAACTTTGGCTTCTTATGCGAGACTTATCTCGTGGGATCGTGCGAGACTAAGTGTTGAGCTAACTTAGTGTCTCTGGATCTGCTTGGGCCTTCTCACGAGTTTCTCTTGGCTTACTGTCTACTTCACTGGATCAGTAGTGTCCAAGTTATTGATACGTCCCTTTGAGATGGTAAATAACTGGTCGTCAGCTTGTCTGCCACTTGTCTTTTGTAGATGTCAACAAGTTAGACATTGTCCAGGCCAGTTAGGAATCTTGTCTTTTTGAGTGTCAACAACACCCCTTCAAAGTTTTCATAAGTCTGCAATGGAATGGTTCAGGCTCCGAAATACTTTGAACTGCTTTGATTGATAATGTGTGAAATGCGAACGTCGCCATAGTAGTTGAGTTCAGCTCTGCTTTCAATTCTGATTCCGAATTGGAATAAGTTCACCGAGGAATCGTGTAGATTCGCGATTTTGGGTTGCTTCGCGTTTTGGTAGCGTCGCGTCTGGATAGCTTCGCATTAACTCGGTGTTTGGAATGACATTCCTTTCCCGAGGCTAACTGCTTTTTGGCTAGTTACGAGAGGGGTTGCTCCCTTTTAAGAGGTTAGAATAAACTCTCTTGCTTTTAACGAGGGAGATTGTTCCCTTTCTCGAGGCTAAGCATTTAAATGCTTTAACTTCGTCCGCGCTTCTAGGATTGAAGCGGCAGCGGCGTGGTCTGGCCATGAGGCCTATAATAGGACGCTTGAAGTCCTTTTTAGAGAAATAGTTTGTTCATGACATCCCCTCCTTGCCCAGGAAAGGAGACTCAGATCTCTAAAATAGTGGGGGCGCCCACCCTGGTCACTAACCGGCCAAGAGCTGGTGAGTCTCGGTCATCCAGAGACTTTACTAATGGACTAGTGACTTTAGGGAGTTTATCTCCCTTAATCTTTCTTAAGGGATTGATTTCCTTGTTCTTCATTCTGTATTTGACTGACTCGCAGAGAAGGGTTTCAGCCCTATTTTTCAGCTTCTCGGCGAAGCTATCATTCTCGCTTGATCAGAAAAAGACTTTTTCATGCAGAGTTCCTGTCTTGTTCTGTTGAATCCGTCTGTTAAATCTACCATATAAGCTAGAATTGGGACTTAGTCTCTTCAAGTTGAGCCAATCTTGCCATATAGGTGGGGCTAAGACTGCGTTCCTTTGGACCAGTCTGGCTTAGCCATATAGGCGAGGTTAGGACTTGGTCCTTTTTGAGACTTCTTTAGCCTAACTGCCTTAGGCGGAGCTAAGACTTGGCTTATGCTGAGCTAGTCCATCATCACTGTGCAAGCGAAGCTATCCTCTGTTTAACTGAAGCACCACTAGATCGGATATGAATTGCTTCGCCCAAAGAATTTGACTTAGCATTTCATCTTTGCAGTTTTCTCTTTGATTTAATGCTAACATGTTTCCAGTTGCATTGCAGTGAACTGTGTCCGCCAGTCTTTTGTCTTGATGAAAGAGACCAGAAACTTGCCTCTTGATTTTTTAGTTGAAACTTTAATCCTAAGCAGGAGGAACATACTGGAGCAGCTGATGCGTGTTCCAAGTGAAATCACCTAGAGGGGGGGTGAATAGGTGATAATGCTAATCTAGTCAACTTAATGAGGAATTTAAAAACTAATTGCAAATACACAAGATGCAAGAAACAAGTGATGCACACAACCAAGCCAAGCAAATAATTATGAATGAACAATATGAATTGATGCAAGGCACAAAGTAAGGAGAGAGAGAGAGAGATAGAGTAAGTGCCAAGGGAACAAGCGCAAATAACAAGATATGTTTCGAGTTTCGAGCACCCAGCTCTACATCCCCGCCTTCACACAGAAGGATTTTAAGTCCACTAGCTTGTCCACAAAGGACTCCCACAAAGGGAACCTCCACAGAGGATTTGGGGCAATCACAATTACAAGGAGTACCCAACTCCTCTCCTTACAAACACAACCTCCTCCTTGAGGCACAACTCCAAGCCAACAAACAATCACCTCACAACTTGAGGGATTAGCATAGAGCAACACAAGGATCACCTCACCACTTGAGGGATACAACCCAAAGGCACAAAGCCAAGAAAAGATTGGGTTTACAACTTGGTGGTCTAAACAACAACCACAAACAATCTCTTTCTCCCACACAAAGATCCTATAGAATAAGAAAGTAGATGTAGCTTAAGTGTGGAGAAAACCAATGGAATGGAAATCAAAATCACAAAGAAAATCCTTGGGAAAAACAGAAACCAAGATATAGAAGTTGAATCAAAACTCTTTTCCCAAAAACCCTTTTCTTTGATATTCCAAACCCTAGCAAAAATACCAAATAGATTGTTCAATTTAAGTCCAAAAACTTCTTTTGATTGCTGTGAAAACACCAGAGAGTAAGGAAAACTTCGCACCAAAAAATCTTAGAGAAAAAACTCTTTCCAATGGGGTATTTATAGGCCATTTGGAAAACTAGCCGTTGGCAGCAGAAACTGCCAGAAATGACTTACCGGTCGACCGTTCGGTCGACCGTCCAACGGTCAATTTTTGACCGTTGGCAGCTACCGGTCGACCGGCGGTCGACCGTCCCCAGAACCAGAGAGCAACGGCTCTCTGGGCGGTCGACCGTCCGGTCGACTGAAACAAACAGAGAGCAACCTGCTCTCAGTCGGTCGACCGTGCGGTCGACCGGCTCAAGGGGCAGCCAGCGTGCACGTATCCGTGCACGTCGGTCGACCGCTACGGTCGACCGGCCTAGCCTGGCAGCTGTAAATCAAGGAAAAACTGGGTTTTTAATGTCTTTAAAAATTCCCATAAAATCTCTAAAATTTTACAAAAATAGTTTTATCATTTTTCATTGAAATACAAACTTGTGTTAAAAAGTTTAACACAAATCACAAACATATTGGACTATTTTGTGTTATAGAAATTTTGTCAAAAACCAAAAACTGTATCTTCTAAAACTTAGATTTTGAATAGAAAATATGTTTTGTCCAAAACTCATCCAAATACAAAAACATGATATTAAACATCATTTAGGTATGATGTATATGGATATAATCCTATATACATGAAACATATATATATCCATGTTTTTGTCATTAATTCCAAAATATGTTTTGTTAAAAATACCAAACATAAAACACATGAAATAGACTATCAAACTAAGTTTGTCTAAATAGTTGAAGCATGCATGTATATAGAAAAAATCTAATATACATTAAACCATGTAAACTTGTTTTGATATAATATCTATTCATGAAAACCAAGATCGGTTAAACCAAAAATCGAAAACCAAAACATGAAACGTGTGTGTTGTGAACTTGAGCATATCATACTGTTCTAATCTTTACAATTTGGATCTAAACACAAACTCTAAACTATGGTACCGATGTCTTCTTGTAGAGCGCAATCTCCAAGCCAACTCGATCCAAAACTCTTTGATCCACCGAGCAAGTGCTATATATGATCTTTGACGCTCGGGCTCTTGAATCAACATGTGAGAGCTTCCAAATCATCTTGTTGAAGCTAATCACCAACTAATAACTTGATTAATGATCTGAAACTAAATAACACAAGATTATTAGTACACATAACTACATGAGTTAATCATCATCAAAACTAGAGTGGAAGGCCTTTGGCCAACAATCTCCCCTTTTTGATGATGACAAAACTCATGGAGTATATATGCATGGATTAAAGTTAAGCTTCAAAGAAGCTCCCCCTTAACTCATGCATAGGGATAAACACCAAATATATGCAATGAATACTAAACATGAAACATGCATAGATATGCATAAAACAATAAATGGCTCTAAATACCAATGAAAGATACCAATGAAATTTTCAAAAACAAATAAATATGCTCTAGATACCAATTAAGCTAAACAAATAAACATACTCTAGATACCAATTAAACTAAATATATGCAAAACAAAACTAATGATCTCTTTTACAAGCTCTTGATACCAAAACTAAACATGTTCTTTAAATAATGCTTTTGATACCAATTAAACTTAATAACAACATAAAACATGCATACAAACATGCATATAAACTCAAATTCTTCTCCCCCTTTTTGTCAATCATCAACAAAGGGGTAAAAACAAAACAAAACTAATAAAAACATTTTCTTCTCTTCTTTTATTCAAACAAAGAATCAATCAAGGGATGTTCTCCCCCTTTTGTCTAAAATCAAATATGATACCAATTAAAAAATGTGTCAATGAAGTGCATATAGATACCAATTTAAAAGTGAAACTATACCAATTGAAAAATAAAAATCTTGATACCAATTGATAAGTAAACAAATATCATATCAATTGTAAATAAACAATCTTGATATCAATTGAAATTAAACATTACAAATTTTGAATTTCTAAACATAAATCTTAATACCAATTGAAATTATTATTCTTTTTAAGTATATAAACAAATTTGATTTTGATATCATATGCCTTAAAAATTTTAATCATAAAGTGTGGGAGTGGGAAACAAAATACCAATTGAAAGATGAAATATAAGATTTTCTCCCCCTTTATGAAATACCAACAAAAAACTATGCATAGGCTCGAATAAAGATACCAATAGAAAGCTAACTCAATTGAAACAAAGTTGAAGCTCAAGCTTAGCATAAACAAAATCTTGTGCTTAAAGATGTAGGGATATAATAAGCACAAATAAAACATATATATGTATGAAAAGTAGATACCAATTGAAATTGATATTCTTTGAAATGAAAGCATACATATACGAAAATATATGAGTATACAAGAAATGTCAAGATTGATACCAAATGAAAGAATTCAATGATACCAATTGAAACAATAATAAGATCAAGTGTATATCTCATATTCCTATCCTCCCAATCATGTTCAAGTTTAAAATGATTTTCACTATAAAGCATACATGAGCATGGTCTCCCATCCATCCGCCCTTTGAAGGTAGGGGTTTTTAAAAATAGGTTTGAAAATGTAGCATGTTTGAAAATCTCTACCATAGTGAAGAATACGAACTAGTTATAGGAAAAACTTTTAAACTAGTACGAAATCCTTCAAGCAAGGAATAAAACAAAATTGTTTTTCATGAAACACATGTAATTCACATGATCACTAAACACTCAAAATCCATAAAGCCCATATCAAAGTCTCATGAAAACAAATCATGAGTAAACTAATAAAGTGAGTGTACAAGTATAATGTGACACATATCAACATGAAAATATTCAATTAAGCTCATATGAAATTCCTTAAAAACATGATGAAAAACTAGATTTTCATTACAAATTGAAATTACCTAAAAACATGAAAATCATCAAAACGATTTAAGCTTCAAGGCATATGTATGTCATGTACAAACTTAAGAATACATACATATCCTAAACATAATGAGTCCACAAAAGTATATGCATGAAGGCACGTGGCTCAAGGATGTACATGTATAATCAATAGTTTGGACAAGATAGACATATACATGAAGTTAAAACACATGATCATAGAAACTTATTCAAAATGAGGAATACAAGTTAGAATGCATGAATCATCAAAACTAGACTATACTAGCACATTTAATGGGTACAAATAGGCATTCAAGCACAAACACAAAAAGAGTTACTTGTGGCCCATTCTATGTACAAGTATAAATCCTAGTTTTCATGAAAACTAACATCTAAACATATATTCAAATCATGAAGCACGAAACGGGACATAAATCATCATTACAAATATAAAACGATCATTATGTAAATCCACATGCTATTAAAGCTATGAAGTGCATAATAGCTAAACAAATGGTGAGAACACAACATATGGGTCCATATAAACATGGGTGATCTCATAAGCTATACATGCATGTCAATGGTCTAATACATGGCATTCAACATGCTAAACAAAACATGAGTCATCAAAATAAAACATCATAAACATTCATATGATCATTATGAAGATGCATGTGCATTAGATCTAGGGCATACAATTAGTTTAAACAAGGTGAGAACACTAAATATAGATCCATATAAAACATGGGTATCTCAAGTAACTAAACATGTATAACACTAAACTAATCAACATGACATAAGCATAATGAACAATAAACCATGGCATGTTATAAATTGATGAACATGAAAAGCATGCAAATAAAAACGGGAGTTAGAGATTGATACCAAAACCGATGAAGGCACCTCTCTAGTCCTCCAAACCAATGGTGGCCCTCTCCACTAAACTCCCCTTGAAAGTGATGCATCCAAATATGGTTCTCTTTAAGCTTGGAACTCATCCACCTCAAGGCACTAACACTCTCACGTTATGCGAGAGCCCACTCCTACATCAAAAATCAAAGGGGTGGTCTTTGGTACCCATTTTCTTTTGGGTCCATAGGGGTTAGTATCATTTCTAACCCCTATGGACCCATTTTCTAACCCAAACAAGATTATTTGCTAAATTTTCAATATGTAAACGATCATAGCAAAATCTAGCAAGGTGGCCTTTTCGACCACAATGTGTATACATGTACACATGAGCATACATGTTATGGTTGTGTCCGTGATGAGCATGTGTATGCCGTGATGGGTGTACATGTAAAGATGGAACTTGTTTCTTGCGAACTAAGGTTTCCAAGCGTGTATGATTCAAAGTACATTGGCTCAAAGTGGAGCCCAAACATTCACACTTTTCTTCAAAACATTTATATCTTTTTCAATACTTGAAGATAAAGTGGAGCATGCAATAGGTGTGCTAGAAGAAGAAGCTACACTAGCATGGCAAACATGAGAATCTATATCAATTTGCAAAGATTCATTTTTCTTAAAACTAAATTCAATTCTTTTGTAATGAAATCAATTTCATTTTTCAAAACAAGGTTATCTTTTAAAACAAAATCTAATTTAGAACATAAAACCTCATTGTTTTTCACAATATCATCACAAACATTTTTGTTTTCAAAACATCAATCTCTTTTAGGGTAAGATCTAGTTGAGATCTTAGTGAGTCACGTTCACTAGTAATCTCTTCCTTCTCTTGCAAAACCGATTCAAAAGTTGAGCATAAATCCTTCATTTCTTCTTTTAGTTCAAGATTATCCTTTTTCAAAAGATTATGTTTTTCCAAAAAAATTTCAAGCTTTGTGGCAAGTTCCATATTTAAGGTTTGAGCTTCTAAACAACCATCGTAATAGGAACTAGAGCAATCATCTAATTGAGAATCCGATTGTACCTCAAGGGAGTCTTTCCCTTGGACCATGGGGTAATGCTCATCGGACATGTCTCTCCTAGATCTTCTCAACTTGTTGATGATCCTTGGTAGCTCGGGAGAAGTCAATATGCTCCAAACTGCAAAAGCCGAATCATGATTTGGGTAGGATTCTTGAGTAGTGGCTTGATAAACTAAATGTCCTAGGATTTTTAAGTGACTACTCATATTGGCCTTCCAAACATCAAGTCTAAAAAAGTCAAACATAGGAGGGCTATCCATGGGTGCAACTATATGTGTGCAAATGAGAAATGCAAATGAAGATTAGCAAACCAAGATCTCACTCCTAGGTGGTTAAGCCTAAATATCAGGAGCGGAGGCTCTGATACCAATGGAAATCACCTAGAGGGGGGGTGAATAGGTGATAATGCTAATCTAGTCAACTTAATGAGGAATTTAAAAACTAATTGCAAATACACAAGATGCAAGCAACAAGTGATGCACACAACCAAGCCAAGCAAATAATTATGAATGAACAATATGAATTGATGCAAGGCACAAAGTAAAGAGAGAGAGATATAGAGTAAGAGCCAAGGGAACAAGCGCAAACAACAAGATATGTTTCGAGGTTCGAGCACCCAGCTCTACATCCCCGCCTTCACACAGAAGGATTTTAAGTCCACTAGCTTGTTCACAAAGGACTCCCACAAAGGGAACCTTCACAGAGGATTTGGGGCAATCACAATTACAAGAGTACCCAACTCCTCTCCTTACAAACACAACCTCCTCCTTGAGGCACAACTCCAAGCCAACAAACAATCACCTCACAACTTGAGGGATTAGCATAAAGCAACACAAGGATCACCTTACCACTTGAGGGATACAACCCAAAGGCACAAAGCCAAGAAAAGATTGGGTTTACAACTTGGTGGTCTAAACAACAACCACAAACAATCTCTTTCTCCCACACAAAGATCCTATAGAATAAGAAAGTAGATGTAGCTCAAGTGTGGAGAAAACCAATGGAATGGAAATCAAAATCACAAAGAAAATCCTTAGGAAAAACAGAAACCAAGATATAGAAGTTCAATCAAAACTCTTTTCCAAAAACCCTTTTCTTTGATATTCCAAACCCTAGCAAAAATACCAAATAGATTGTTCAATTTAAGTCCAAAAACTTCTTTTGATTGCTGTGAAAACACTAGAGAGTAAGAAAAAATTCGCACCAAAAAATCTTAGAGAAAACTCTTTCCAATGGGGTATTTATAGGCCATTTGGAAAACTAGCCGTTGGCAGCAGAAACTGCCAGAAATGACCTACCGGTCGACCGTTCGGTCGACCGTCCAACGGTCAATTTTTGACCGTTGGCAGCTACCGGTCAACCGGGCGGTCGACCGTCCCCAGAACCAGAGAGCAACGGCTCTCTGGGCGGTCGATCGTCCGGTCGACCGAAACAAACAGAGAGCAACCTGCTCTCAGTCGGTCGACCGTGCGGTCGACCGGCTCAAGGGGCAGCCAGCGTGCACGTATCCGTGCACGTCGGTCGACCGCTACGGTCGACCGGCCTAGCCTGGCAGCTGTAAATCAGGGAAAAACTGGGTTTTTAATGTCTTTAAAAATTCCCATAAAATCTCTAAAATTCCACAAAAATAGTTTTATCATTTTTCATTGAAATACAAACTTGTGTTAAAAAGTTTAACACAAATCACAAACATATTGGACTATTTTTGTATTATAGAAATTTTGTCAAAAACCAAAAACTGTATTTTCTAAAACTTGGATTTTGAATAGAAAATATGTTTTGTCCAAAACTCATCCAAATACAAAAACATGATATTAAACAACATTTAGGTATGATGTATATGGATATAATCCTATATACATGAAACATATATATATCCATGTTTTTGTCATTAATTCCAAAATATGTTTTGTTAAAAATACCAAAACATAAAACACATGAAATAGACTATCAAACTAAGTTTGTCTAAATAGTTGAAGCATGCATGTATATAGAATAAATCTAATATACATTAAACCATGTAAACTTGTTTTGATATAATATCTATTCATGAAAACCAAGATCGGTTAAACGAAAAACCGAAAACCAAAACATGAAACGTGTGTGTTGTGAACTTGAGCATATCATACTATTCTAATCTTTACAATTTGGATCTAAACACAAACTCTAAACTATGGTACCGATGTCTTCTTGTAGAGCGCAATCTCCAAGCCGACTCGATCCAAAACTCTTTGATCCACCGAGCAAGTGCTATATATGATCTTTGACGCTCGGGCTCTTGAATCAACATGTGAAAGCTTCCAAATCATCTTGTTGAAGCTAATCACCAACTAATAACTTGATTAATGATCTGAAACTAAATAACACAAGATTATTAGTGCACATAACTACATGAGTTAATCATCATCAAAACTAGAGTGGAAGGCCTTTGGGCCAACACCAAGAAGAGGTTAGCAGTTGCTTATCCTAGATGATCCACTTCGGGAAGGGGTTGGTAGTCGCTTATCTGAGATGATCCACTTCGGGAAAGCGGTGTCACTTGTAAGGTCTCAGATCCTTCCTTTACCAATTTTGATCAAAGAAGATCCGGCTTTCTGGTGGCAACCAGTCCTTTGCCAATTTTCATCAAAGAAAATCCATCTTCTTGATAACAAAATCTATCATTAAGCGAAGGAATACGGCCTTGTGTAGAAGGAAGGCCTTTCGTGTCCAGTTGGTTTGGCTTATCACCTTGGAAGTAGATAGGACAACTTGTATGCCTTTGGAGCAATGATTCGGTTGTACGAAAGACCACCTTGATGTAGTGTCAATATATCTTCCCTTTTGAATCAATAAAAATGTTTATTTTCTGCTTATCTACTTTGTTTCCCTCCTTTTTAATTCGAGAACACCTGGAGTGGACTAGCTTTAGGTAAGTCTTTTCCTTAGGAAGAAATAGAAGCTCTCAACGGAGCTAAACTTCTAGCGAAGTTGGGGACAGACTCCCAACTAAGTTAGGAACAAGTCTCTGGCGAAGCTAACACGAAATTTTCGTGAAGCTAGAGTTGTGCTTTTAGCCGAGCTAAGGCACATTTCTCAGTGAAGTTACTCAAGCGTCGCGAGAAGTCAACACTGAACTCACAGTGGAGTTAGCCCTTAGCGGGGCTGAAGTAACGCTTCTCGGAAGGCGCTTTAGGTGTCGTTTCAAATTAATTTAAAATGAGCGCCTGCGCTCCTTTAGAGGAGGCAAAGTTTAGGCAACCTTAAGCCTATAAAAGCTCAATTGGACTGAAAGAGAAAGAATTACTTCTCTTTGAATTTTAGAGAAACAAATATCTTTTTCCTCCTTCTTCGTTTGATATTTTAAGAACTTTCGAATTCTTCCATGGCCCCCAAAAGACGAGCAGGCAAAGAGGCAGCGACCTCTGCGACGGAGGTGCCTCCTCCTCCTCCAGTCATTGAGCGCTCTATTGCGGGTAGGAATTTTTCCCTTTTACTCAGAGATTTTCATCTCTTTTCGAAGCCAATTTCAGGCTATCTCATGATGAATCTAGGATTATTCATTGTGATCCAGTGATCTCAGGGAGTTCAACTCCCTTAATTTTCTTTACTGACTTCTTAGGGGATTTAATTCCCCTTAATTTCTCAACTAGAATTTTAGGAACCGAATGGTTTCTTTTCCAAGCTTCTGTGCGAAGCTAACCCTTAAGTGGTTCACATCCTGTCAAATAGCAGGATGCGAGGCTAGCCTTAGAAGCGTACCTGGAAAAGGACTTTAAAGCCCATAAAATAATTTTAGGCACCCTTCTGGCGAAATTAGCCCTTGAGGGCTTCTTCGCATTCTGTTCGGCGATAGGCTGCCAGGCGAAGCTTTCAGAGCGAAGCTAACACTTAGATATTTTTTGCATTTTGCCCTCGTGTAGAGTGTGGAGCTAAGCGGCGGCTGTGAAGCTGAGCTTCGGGGTGAAGCTAATGCTAGGCTATCTTCGCTCGGAGAGCAAAGCTATGCCTCAGCAAAAATTATATTCTTGCTTTAGCTTTCTTTAGCAAATGAACTAATATGATTTCTTCTTGTTTTTGCAGTGCACTATACTCCGGGTCCTCTGAACAGTCTCTTTGGAATAGCCAGGGGGCTGGACGGCAATGTTAGCCTGTAGTTCCAAGGGCAGGCTTCATTATTTAGTGAGCGAAGTGATCCCGGTCGGGATGCACTTATCTATGCCGGAGATCAGCGTACCATGAGGAGCATCTTAACCACTGCTCCCCTTGAAGATTCTGACCAAAAAGTCTATCGAAAGCCTGGCTTTATGTTCGGGGATGCAGCGCCAGATACTGATCATCAGCTGCTAGCCGGAGAGGGGCAGTGGATTTTCAATCTGGATGGCGAGAAGTATTATCTCCCATCTAGCAAGCGTCATTTTCCATTGTCTTTCTTCTAGTGCGTGACGAAGGCTCGGAAGATGCAGTGGCAAGTGACTCGGACTACTGACTCCTTTCACGTGGGGAAATTGATAGCTTCATCTCCCGGTTACACAAGGGCGGATCCTCCTTGTTGCATATTGGGTCTCCACCCTGGAAACGTTCTCCCGGACATTCCAGTGGGAGAAAATCCCATGGTGGCTCAGACTTTTGGAAATCAGCTCTTCAAAGCTCGTGGTAATTATCAAGCCACTGATTTTAGGACCCCTGGGTGGATTCACCCTCCCAAGGCATGGTGGAGGGACTTGACCTTATACGTCTTGGCCATTTTGAAGAAGACCTGAAGAGATTGGGACTCTACGAGGCTGTCAGGACAACCTATCATGGCATCCATATGAGCATACTGAACTTCTACGCCATTTTTGAGTTATACTGCCCAGCTACATGGACTTTCTTCACCGCTGTAGGCGAATTGGGCATGGCTTTGCACGAGATGTGGGAAGTCTCTACTCTGCCCTTGGGAGCTCTCCCATATGAAGAATATTTCCCGTGCGAGGCGGAATTGGCACTTCTGGAGAAGCAGAAGCCCGCCTTATTTGAGACTTACCGGGAGTTGATGTGCCACCTCTACATTTGCTCGAGTATACTGAGAGCCATAAGGGAGCTTTATGCAGCTCGAAGAGCTGGGAGAATTATTTGTTCCCCAACCTGAAAGATGCTCCTGAGGTAGCTCACTGTGGGGTTACAGATGAGGACATTTTCTGAAGGATGCAAGAAAATTCCCAAAGGGATATTATTTTGGAAGAGGATGTTGGACCTTACGAGAAAGGTGATATTCTCCGGAGTTTCCATCATCAGGCCCGTCGACCACCGTCTCGGAAGGCACTTTTGGCTGGGTTTTTATAGGTTTGGCTGAAGAGATGTGTGTTGCCCTCTCCTTCCAGTGACGTCATCCTTCTGACTGTCTTGTTGTCGGCCAATCGTTTAGTCCACGATCGTTCCCTTGGACTTCTCCCGGCAATGGTGTGCTGTATTCAGCGGGGCCTTCGTGCATTGACGGAGGCTTTCTGTAGACCACCAGTAACGAAGAGGGGTAAAGGCACTATCCTACCTTGTGACGGACCAAAACCCAGGATCAGTTTGCCATACACTTATTTGATGACATGATTCGCCCTTCACTTGCCTTTCATTATCCAAGCCGGTGAGGAGCCTCCAAAAGGCGTCCGAATGGCGCTGCTCCGTCGATTCGAGGGGTGTTCATGGTTAATGACTTATGTGGCCGCGGTTCGCAAGCTGCTGAGTCGATATGGTGTTTACAATCTTTTTCGCTGCTTTCCTTACATCCGGTGCAGGCTATGGCGAAGAATTTAAGGATGCAGGAGATGGGCAGACATCACTGAGCCGGGTAGTTTTTGAGTGGTTGGTTAGCATCCGACCATCCCATCTGGTGTACAGGAGTGGGGATACCTGCTACTTGGAACCCTACGTCCCGAGTCAGTTTGCTCGTCAGTTTGGGTATGACCAACTGTACGTAGGTAACCCGAACACCAATCTGGCCTTTATGGGGAGCCTCGTTGATGGTGCTCGTGCCTTGCGGTTCTACATCGCTGGCTGTACTGAGGCGCGGCTGTGCATGCCGCTGAGGACTCCGAATCTTCAGATAACTTTGGTGTTTTATCAGTGGTACAGAACTTCAAACTCCACACCAACCAGGTTTTCTATTAACTCTTTTGGCGTGAAGTTAATCTCTCGATGGCTGAAGCGAAAAGTCACTGAGAGAGGTGAGGGCAGGAGGGTCCGCGTGCCAGGCCTAGGGGAATTCATCGCTACTGCTGATAGTGAGGCTTCGGATGCAGAGAGTCCCATTTTGAGGGAAACGCAGGTGCTGAGGTTCCACCTGATGCTCCGATGGGGTAGGCACGGCCCCCATGGAACATGTTGATGTAGAAGAAGTGGAGGAAAAAGATCCCGACGTCCACTTCAAGCGAAAGCGGGAAGGTGGATCTCGTAGGAAGAGGGTAGTGAAGAGGCCTCGTCGCTACACTCCCACCATTATTGCAGAGGGTGAGTCAACCGTGGCACCTCCTCCTCCCGCTCCATTAGTCATTAGGTTGTCAGCTTCGAGGCAGACCGTTGATAAAGCGGTTCCTGACATGAGTAAGACCAGCATTGTTCAGGCCAGTCAGGATTCTTGTCTTTTTTGGAGTGTCAACAAGACCCCCTTCAAAGTTTTTGAAAGTCTGCAATGGAATGGTTCATGCTTCGAAATACTTTGAATTGCTTCGATTGATGGTATGTGAAGTACGAACGTGCCATGGTGGTTGAGTTCAGCTTCGCTTTCAATCTTGCTTCCAGATTGAATAAGTTCGCTGAGGAATCGTGTTGATTCACGATTTTAAGTAGCTTCGCGTCTGAGTAGCTCCGCGTTCGAGCCTCCCGGAGTAGATTCGCTTCAAATTAGTCTTGGAACGTCGTTCCTTTCCCGAGGCCAACTGCTTTCGGCTAGGTACGAGAAGGATTGCCCCTTTTTCGAGGTTAGAATAACCTCTCTTGCATTAATGAGGAAGATCATTACTTCCTCGTGCAATTCTGAGGGAGACTATTCCCTTTTTCAAGGCTCAATAAATGTCTTAAATTCACTCTCGCTTCTAAGCTTGAAGCAGCGGCGGTGCGATCAGGCCATGAGGCCTATAACTATGACATTTGAAGTTGATTGAGACGGGAGAGGTGTATGTAAATGTTGTTTAGAATTTACCTTGGTGCTATGTATGTATAAGTTCAATATCACCTTTTCTTGTCTCCGATATAGTATAGAGCTATACCGTGTCGAACCTCAGGGAGAGCTAGCGATGGAAGCGTTACGAATCGTGGTGAGAAGAGTAAACGAAGTGTCTTCTTTGCTTAAAAGAATCAATAAAACACGGAACAAGAAATGCAAGAAGTGGAAGAATTGTTCATGATGAGAATTGAAAAGAGATCAAGAATTGGAAAGAAGCAAACCATGACTAGCTTACCTTACTACCTTACCAAAGCTTACCAAACTCCGTGATAGTGAAGGCATGCCTCATGTTGTCACTCCATCGGCATAGGTTTCGTCTTGCGTGTTGATCTAATTACTTTCTCACTAGGATGAAGGGTGGTTTAACCCGTCGGAGAAGAGAAGACCATCCAACTTGCAAGATGAAGTAAAGCGATCACCCATGAGTTGGTGAAGATGGCAAGGCTAGTGGTTAGCTAGTACATGGAGAAAGAATTAGCTACAAGCCATAACAAAACAAAAGCAAAGCATGAAATAAAAGCAAAGCAAGTAAAGAAAGCAAGTAAAGAAAGCGAGTAAACTAGAATCAAGCTCGAGTAGAATTGAAGAGAATGGATCAATCCTTGTATTGCTTCAAGTTGTCACTCCTTGATAGTACAAGCTCTCTCTCTCTTACAATATCTCTCTTGCAATGAAATCTAGGGAAGAAGAGGAAGGAGGACTACAACACAAAGAAAACCTAATACATGCAACTAAAACTAATCTCCTCCTCTTGCTGTTCAGTCTCTGCTCGCGGTACAAATGAAGTATTTATAGGCCCCAGGTGAAGGATCCAGAACCCAGTCTGTTGGCGCAAAATCTGGGGCTCAACGGCCCCAGATCTGCCGCCAGGGCGCGGCAAGGCGCGGCAACTGTATGGCCGTTGGCTAACAACTTTCTGGTACGAAGTTGTTACAAGTTTGTTAGCCACGTGGACCTTCTGGAATCTTCGTTTGTTGAGCGGATCTCTCTGGATCTTGGATTAGATTTGGGCTTTATCTTGGATTTGAAATTAATCACTTTAATTATTGCTAATTAAAGTGATTATTGGTTTTCTCTCCATTTAAGTGTATACCTGTAAATATATAGAGAAGATTAGTAAAAATCATGTATTTATTTGCAATATGCATGGGGATTATGTGGTAAAATATGCAATATTGTGTTACAATCACACCCCCACACTTATTCTTTTGCTCGTCCCGAGCAAAACAAAGAAAAGAAAAGAAAATCCTAACTACCAATTTATTACACCACTTTCGCAGGTGACGCGATTGCACTGAGCATGTGCAACAAGCCGTTAAACCTCTAGGTTACCCTAGAGGAGGAGTGTTGTCTCCTGAGGGTTTTCAGCGGATTACACCCACAAAATCCATAAAGAAAGAAGACAAATGTTAGTGTTTTGAAAACTCATTTTGAATAAGAGACATGTTTACGAACTATTTTTGCAAAAATATAAGTGATCCTAGGTCATAAGTCCACCTATAATCATTCTTCCTTAAACTTAGTCTCCATGCAAGATCTTGTTTTCAATTAAGGTAAGAATTCAAAATTGGATTGAATATTTTATCTTTCATAAAACCTAGATAATATGCACACCGTGCTCGTGAAGATTTCTGGGATTTCAACTCCAACCATCAAGCCATTTATTTATATATATATATATATTTTTTTCTTTTCTTTTTTTTTTCTTTTTCTTCCCTTAGTTTTCTTAGGCTTTCTAGTTCACCCATGTAGCGAGCCTATAACCGATGACTCCCGAACCAGATGGTTCTAGGGCACCAGATGAGAAAACATCCCTCGGGTTAAAGGACTCGAGTGAAAAAGGCCACAAAACTAAAGGGGATTATTTATAATCACCGTTAGGCGTGAATAGTCATGCTTCTTGAGGCACAATTATCCAGCTTAATAAGTGAGATCACCGTTAGGCGTGAGTAACCATGCTTCTTGAGGCACAATTCTCCAGCTTAATAAGTGATCTTTTATTTATATATTTTTTTTCTTTTCTCTTTTTTTTTTATTTATATGGCATTTTTGGTCTTTGTCTCCATCCCAAGAAATGTGTAAGTGTGAAGTGCATATTATCTAAGGCAAAAAATTCAAGATAAAAATATCTCACCAATTTTTCTTACTTAGCCTATAATTTTAAACAAGATCTATTACTTCAACTATGTTTAAGATGTCATAATTAAGGCTTTCTTAATTTCTAAGATACATCTTAATTTTCTTAAAAATAGATCAAACTTTGTCTCTTATTTCAAAAAGTTTTTATTTTTTTATTTTTTTTATTTTCTAAAAGAAGTGTAAAAGAAAGAAAATCTAAAAACTCTATGTTAGTAAACCCTCCCCCACACTTATTTCATGCATCGTCCTCAATGCATCATGATATATGTATGCATGAAACAAAATGAAGATGGAAGGAAAAAATTACTTAAGGTGGTGGTTCCGGTGGTGGTCTGATTGGTCCACGAAACATGGCCCAATCAACTTTACGTTGGGTTTTCAGGAAACCCACCAAAAATCTCAATAATATGACCCACAAGAATGATGTGTGCATGGATGATTTTTATTATGTACATGACCCCATCTAATTTCCAAATTTTTAAAATAATTTCTGAGTTAAATTCATCAACTACCTTGTCCCAGAATGGAATATGAAATGATAGAACGGTTGACTTGGACTCGGAAAGGAACACCGACTCAGGGAAGTGAATGAAGTCAAGTAAAGGTTCAGGAGTCGGAATGGATTCAGGAACTGGGTCCAAGTCAAGAAAATGAAGCTCAAGTCCACATTCAGTTTCCCATGATGGAATGTGACTATCTAAGATTAGTGATTCAAGTTCAGGAGGTTGGGAATCAAAACTGACTCTAAAATGTTACTTAAATTGGGTAACAAAACAGGAGTCATGAATGATTCAGGTATTTGAACTAAATCACAAACTTGAGGGTCAAAGTCACATTTCTCATTGAGTTCAATTCCACAAAATGGAGAACTTGCCAATTTGTCAATAGGATCTTCAAAAAGGTATAATTGGTCGAGTTCAACATGATCCTTAAAGATGGGTGATTCAACTTCATTGTGAATTGGGACAGGATTCAAAGTTGACTCCGAGAAAAGATTGAAGTCAGGTAAAGATACCGGAGTCATTATTGAATCAGGGAAAAGAATTGAATCACTAAGTTGGGGTTCAAGATCACATTCCTCATGTAGTTGAATTCCAAAAAATTGTGAACTTGCCAATTTATCAATGGGACTTTCAAGAGTATGAAATTGGTCAAGTTCAATGTGATCATCATAAAAGATTGGTGATTCAATTTCACAACAGATGGGTACTGGATCCAAGTCTGACTTGGGAAATGAAGTGAAATCAGGTAAGGATATGGAAGTCATGATTGAATCAGGAAGTAAAGTTGAATCATCTGGTGAAAGTTCAGGATCATAATCATGTTCAAGTTCAATTTCAGGGAAAGGAAAACTTGCCAAAATGTCAATTGGATCTGAAGTTTGGACAAGTTCATTTTAGGAGATGAAAAACTTGCCAAAATGTCAATGGGATTTGAAGTTTGGACAAGTTCAATTTAGGAAATGAAAAACTTGCCAAAATGTCAATGGGATTTGAAGTTTGGACAAGTTTAGGTGGTTGTGCTGAAATTGAATCTTGATATCCAAGACTACATGACTCTTCTGTTTTAACAGGGTGGCTAGTGACATTAGAAATAGGATGAGAATGAAGAGTTTGGATCATCAAATCTATGTCACGATTCCTAGAATTTTGAGCATTAGTCATGTCTTCAAGCATCTTCCCATAATTGATGACTTCATTGTTTTGATGGAAAGATGAAGTGTTGTCTTGGAAGTGATGGTGAAATTGTGAGTCAAAAATGTGTGGTGATGGAAGAGTGGACTCACACAAGAAATCATTACTCATAAATGGTTGTTCATTATGAAGAGGGGGAACTGAGTAAGACTCTTGAAAATACTGTGGAATTGGAGAGGCAAATGGTTCGGGAAGTGTCTGCTCAGCTCTCTGTAAATTAGCTTCTAAACTCCTTAGTAACTCAGATTTTTCTTCAAATGGTGGTTCAGAACAAGGAGTATATGAAGCGGAATCGGGAAATGAATACTGTGGACAAGGTGAATATGGTGGACAAGGAATTTGAGAATTTGACTCGGGGTACGTGAATCCCCAATTACTCAGTAAAGAGTTGAAATTATCTTGAAAATTATAATTATTAGATGGGGGGTATGGGTCATATTGATTCGGATAAGGCCAACCCGGTGTATGTGGTTGGGGCATATTGTAAAACGCCGGGTTGGAATTATCCGAATATGGTGTCGGTGTGAAATATGGATTATTATTAGGATAGAAAGAATTGTTGAATGCCATATCACACAAAAAATCACAAACAAAAAGAAAAATCAAACAACAAACAAAAAGAAAAGAAAAAAAAAAATCAAAACCAAGCCAAAAGAATGGTTGACCTAGACCTAGACGACTCCTAACTGATTAGATCGTCCACGGGAGGTTTAGTGTAGACTCTAACCACAAGCTAATCAGCCAGGGAAGGGCAAGGTTGGTGGGAGGTTTTCCGTCAGAGACGTTCCTTAATTAAGTAACCAGCAACCTTCGGGCTTTCGGCCCTCAATCCCTTTCCTAGACACTGATTTTGCAAGAGTCTATTTCCAACACTTTTCCCCCTTAGGATAATCTCCTAGATGAGTCCGAGATGTCCCTAGGGCCAACGTCTATTTTTTTTTTATTAAATTAGGCTTGGGTTAGTGAGTGCTTGGGAAAATGATTTTCGGGCTAAGGAAAGGGTAATGAAATCCCCCACCTTATCTTATTTACGGGTATGCCCTTAAATTTGAATTGTGCAAGTGTACAAGAAATATCACTAAGATTCACTCAAAGCATGAAAATCAAGCAAGAGATGATTCCTAGTCTATATGCAATGCGAAACGTACCTTGCCTCCAGCACTCTTCAACAGTAAAAGTAAAAGAATTGAAAGACACGTGCCTAGAAATGCAAATGTCTAATCAATTTTTAACAATTTCAACCAATTTTTACTGTTGTTTAAATTAGCAGATATCAGGTGAAGAATACAGAAATTCAAATATAGCAGCAAATGTATTTTGCAGAATCAGAGCCCCTGCAGAAAATTTGTCAGTAGTTATCTCTTTCTTGCCGCGCCTGCGTGGCTTTTGCCGTGGGAACGCGGCAAGTCAGAGGACTTCTGGTCTCTGCTTTCGAGAGCAGAGGCCCAGAGTCACTTATATGTCACTGCTATGCAAAGTTTTTTGTTTCTTCAACCTGTAACCTGCAACAGAGAAGAAAATTCGTTTAGTTTCTCACTTTAAAGAAAATCCGTTGCTCTCCCCGGCAACGGCGCCAAAAATTTTGATTGAGACGGGAGAGGTGTATGTAAATGTTGTTTAGAATTTACCTTGGTGCTATGTATGTATAAAGTTCAATATCACCTTTTCTTGTCTCCGATATAGTATAGAGCTATACCGTGTCGAACCTCAGGGAGAGCTAGCGATGGAAGCGTTACGAATCGTGGTGAGAAGAGTAAACGAAGTGTCTTCTTTGCTTAAAAGAATCAATAAAACACGGAACAAGAAATGCAAGAAGTGGAAGAATTGTTCATGATGAGAATTGAAAAGAGATCAAGAATTGGAAAGAAGCAAACCATGACTAGCTTACCTTACTACCTTACCAAAGCTTACCAAACTCCGTGATAGTGAAGGCGTGCCTCATGTTGTCACTCCATCGGCGTAGGTTTCGTCTTGCGTGTTGATCTAATTACTTTCTCACTAGGATGAAGGGTGGTTTAACCCGTCGGAGAAGAGAAGACCATCCAACTTGCAAGATGAAGTAAAGCGATCACCCATGAGTTGGTGAAGATGGCAAGGCTAGTGGTTAGCTAGTACATGGAGAAAGAATTAGCTACAAGCCATAACAAAACAAAAGCAAAGCATGAAATAAAAGCAAAGCAAGTAAAGAAAGCAAGTAAAGAAAGCGAGTAAACTAGAATCAAGCTCGAGTAGAATTGAAGAGAATGGATCAATCCTTGTATTGCTTCAAGTTGTCACTCCTTAATAGTACAAGCTCTCTCTCTCTTACAATATCTCTCTTGTAATGAAATCTAGGGAAGAAGAGGAAGGAGGACTACAACACAAAGAAAACCTAATACATGCAACTAAAACTAATCTCCTCCTCTTGCTGTTCAGTCTCTGCTCGCAGGTACAAATGAAGTATTTATAGGCCCCAGGTGAAGGATCCAGAACCCAGTCTGTTGGCGCAAAATCTGGGGCTCAACGGCCCCAGATCTGCCGCCAGGGCGCGGCAAGGCGCGGCAACTGTATGGCCGTTGGCTAACAACTTTCTGGTACGAAGTTGTTACAAGTTTGTTAGCCACGTGGACCTTCTGGAATCTTCGTTTGTTGAGCGGATCTCTCTGGATCTTGGATTAGATTTGGGCTTTATCTTGGATTTGAAATTAATCACTTTAATTATTGCTAATTAAAGTGATTATTGGTTTTCTCTCCATTTAAGTGTATACCTGTAAATATATAGAGAAGATTAGTAAAAATCATGTATTTATTTGCAATATGCATGGGGATTATGTGGTAAAATATGCAATATTGTGTTACAATCAGAAGTCATCTGCAGAGAAGCAGTCTGTTCATGACTTCTCCTGGTTGTTCAGAGAAGTATACTCAGATTTCTAAAATAGTAGGGTGCCCACTCTGGTCATTAACCGGCCAAGAACTGGTGAGTCTCGGTCATCCAGAGACTTTACCAATGGACAAATGACTTTAGGGAGTTTATCTCCCTTAATTTAGCTTTATCAGCTGGCTCAGGGATTGATTTTCCTTACTCTTCATTTTGTATCTGACTGATTTGCAGAGAAGGGCTTCAGCCCTATTTCCCAGCTTTCCGGAGAAGCTATCATTTTCACTTGATCAAAGAAAGATCATTGCATGCTTGCCTGTTAAGTTCGCCACATAGGCAAGAATTGGGACTTAGTCTCTTCAAGGTTGAGCCAGTCTTGCCATATAGGTGGGGCTAAAACTGCGTCCCTCTGGATCAGTCTGGCTTAGCCATATAGGTGAGGCTAGGACTTAGCTCTTTTTGATGCTCCTTTAGTATAACTGTCTCAGGCGGAGCTAAGACTTGGCTTACGCTAAGCTAGCCCATCATCACTATGCAAGCGAGGCTATCCTCTGCTTAACCGAAATCCATCCTTAAAGTGCAATTGGATCGGATATAAATTGCTTCGCCCCAAAGAATTTGCTTAGCGTGCCATGCTTGCATTTTTTCTTCATTTTACTGCTAACTTGTTTTCAGTTTACATTGCAGTGAGCTATGCACATCAGTCTTTTGTTTTGATGAAAGAGACCAGAAAGTTGCCTCTTGCTTTTCTAGTTGAAACATTAAATCCTAAGCAGGAGGAACAAACTGGGGCAGCTGATATGTGTTCCCAGAAGAGGTTGGCAGTCACTTATCCGAGATGATCCACTTCGAGGCGGGGCTGGTAGTCGCTTATCCGAGATGATCCACTTCGGGAAAGCGGACGTCACCTGTAAGGTCTCGGATACTTCCTTTGCCAATTTAAGTAAGATCCAGCTTTCTGGTGGCAACCGGTCCTTTGCCAATTTTCATCAAAGAAGATCCAGCTTCTTGATGGCAAAATCTGCCATTAAGCGAAGGATTACGGCCTTGTGCAGGAGGAAGGCCTTTCGTGTCCAGTTGGTTTGGCTTGGAAGTAGATAGGACCACTTGTATGCCTTTGGAGCAATGATTCGGTTGTATGAAAGACCACTTTCATATAGCGTCAATGTATCTTCCCTTTTGAATCAATAAAAGTTTATTTTGTGCTGTTTATCTGCTTTGTTTCTCCTTCTTTTTGACCAGAGAACACCTGGAGAGGACCGACAGAGCTAAACTTCTTGCGAAGTTAAAGACAGAATCCTATTTGAATCAGGAATGAGCTTCCAGCGAAGCTGGCATGAATTTTTTGCGAAGTTCGAGCTCTCAGCGGGGTTAAGGTTCATCTTTCAGCGAAGTTGGAGACCGATTTCCAAATAAGTCAGGAACCAATTTCTGGCAAAGCTAGCACGGAATTTTCGCGAAGCTAAAGATGTGCTTTTAGCGGAGCTAAAGCATATTTCTCAGCGAAGTTATTCAAGTGTTGCATGAAGTCGATGCTGAACTCACGGCGGAGTTAGCCCTTAGTGGGGCTTAAGTAACGCTTCTTGGGAAGGCGCTTTAGGCGCCGTTTCAAATTAATTTGAAACGACTGCCTGCGCTCCTTTCGAGGAGACGGAGCTTTAGGCAGTCATCAGCCTATAAAAGCCTGATCGGGCTGAAAGAGAAGGTACCACTTCTCTTTGAATTTTCAGAGAACTCTGACTCTCTTCTTCTTCTTCCTCCTTCGTTTGAGAATTTAAGAACTTCAGTTCTCCAATGGCTCCCAAAAGACGAGCAGGAAAAGAGGTAGCAACCTCTACGACGGAGGGTCCTTCTCCTCCTCCGGTCATCGAACAACCTATCGCGGATAGAGATCTTTCCCTTTTGATCAGAGATTTTCATCTCTCTTTTAAAGCCAATTTCTGGCTATCTTATGAGGAATCCAGAGCGATCAATCATAATCTGGTGATCTTAGGGAGTTTAATTCCTGAATTTCCCTTGAATTCTTAATTGGGAATTTTTTTTTTTTAAGAACTGAAGAGTTTCTTCTCCAAGCTTCCGGGCGAAGCTATCCCTTAGGTGCTTCACATCCTATTGAATGATAGGGTGCGAAGCTAAGCTTTGGAGTGTAACTGAAAAAGACCTTAATGCCCTTAAAACAAATTTTAGGCAATAGTATCCTTCTGATGAAGTTAGCCCTTGGGGCTTTATCGCGTTCCGTTGTTCGAGATCAAGCTTCCAGAGCGAAGCTAACACTTGGATATTTTCCTGCCTCCTGCCTTCGTGTGGAGTGCAGAGTTAAGCTGCAGCTGCGAAGCTAAGCTTCAGGGCGAAGCTATTGTTAGGCCAACTTCGTTCGGAGAGCGAAGCTATGCCTTAACAAAAATTACATTCTTGTTTTTGCTCTCGTTTGGCTGATAAACTAATCATAGTTTCTCCTTATTTTTGCAGTGCACTATACTCCTGGTCCTCTAAACAGTCTCTTTGGCACAGCCAGGGGGCTAGATGGCAACGTCAGCCTGTAGTTTCAAGGGCAGGCTTCGCTATTCAGCGAGCGAAGTGCTCCTGCTTGGGATGCACTTATTCATGGTGGGGATCAGCGCACCATGAGGAGCATCTTAACTACTGCTCCCCTTGAAGATTCTGACCGAAGAATCTATCGAAAGCCCGGCTTCATGTTCGGAGATGCAGCACCCGACAACGATCACCAGCTGCTAGCCGGAGAAGGGCAGTGGATTTTTAAATTGGATGGTGAGAAGTACTATCTCCCATCTAGCAAGCGGCATTTTCCCTTGTCCTTCTTTCAATGCGTGACGAGGGCTCGAAAGATGCAGTGGCAAGTAACTCGGACTACTGACTCCGTTCACGCAGGGAAGTTGATAATTCTGTCTCCCGGTTACACAAGGGTGGGTCCTCCTCGCTGCATATTGGGTCTCCACCCTGGGAACGTACTTCCAGACATCCTTGTGGGAGAAAACCCCGCGGTGGCTCAGACCTTTGTAAATCAGTTCTTTAAAGTTTGTGGCAATTATCCAGCCACTGATTTCAGGACTCCAGGGTGGATTCACCCTCCCAAGGCATGATGGAGGGACTTGACTCTATATGTCCTTACTCATTTTGAGGAGGATCTGGAGAGGCTGGGACTTTATGAGGCCGTCAGGGCGACCTGTTATGGCATTCAGATGAGCGTAGTGAACTTCTACGCCATCTTTGAGTTATACTGCCCGGCTACAGGGACCTTCTTCACCCCTGTTGGCGAATTGGGTATGGCTCTGCACGAGATGTGGGAAGTCTCTGCTTTGCCTTTGGGGTCTCTCCCATATGAAGAATATTTCCCGTGCGAGGTGGAATTAGCACTTCTGGAGAAGCAGGAGCCCGCTTTGCTTGAGACCTACCGGGAATTGATGTGTCACCTGTACATTTGCTCCAGCATGCATGGGAGCAGTAAGGGAACTTCATGCATTTTGAAGAGCTGGGGAAATTATTTGTTCCCCGACTTGGAAGGTACTCCTGAAGCAGCTCATTGTGGAGTTGCAAATGAAGACATCTTTCGCCGGATGCAAGAGCACTCTCAAGGGTATTTGATTCTGAAAGAAGATGACGGACCCTATGAGAAAGGCGATATTCTTCGGAGTTTCCATCACTATGCTCGTCGACTGACGTCCTGGAAGGCACTTCTAGCTGGTTTCTTAACGGTTTGGTTGAAGAGATGTGTGGTGCCGTCTTCGTCTGGCAATATCATTCATCTGACTGCCTTATTGCCTGTTGTTCGTCTAGTCCATGGTCGTTCTATTGGACTTCTTCCAGCCATGGTGTGCTATATTCAAAGAGGCCTTCGTGTATTGACGGAGGCTTTCTGTAGGCCACCAACAACGAAGCGGGGAAAGGGGACTATCTTGCCTCGCGACGGGCCAAACCCCAGAATAGGTTTGCTATATACTTATTTAATGGCATGGTTCACCCTTCACTGCCCCTCCATTATCCAAGCCGGAGAGGAGCCCCCAGAAGTTGTTCGAATGGCGCTTCTCCCGTCGGTTCGAGGGGTGTTCATGGTCACGGACTTATGTGGCTGCAGTCCGTAAACTGCTGTGCCGTCATGACGTTTATAGCCTTTTTCGATGCTTTCCCTACATTCGCGATGCAGGCTATGGTGAAGAGTTCAAGGATGTAGGGAAAGGCAGACGTCATTGAGTCGGGGAGTTTTCGAATGGCTGTGAGCATCCGGCCATCCCACTTGTTGTATAGAAGTGGGGACACCTGTTACCTAGAGCCCTATGTTCCGAGTCGGTTTGTTCGTCAGTTTGGATATGACTAACTGTATGTAGGCAATCCAAACAGCAGTCTGACCTTTATGGGGAGCCTCATCGATGGAGCTCGTGCCTGGCGGTTCTTCATTGCTGGCTGTACTGAGGCGCGACTGTGCATGCCGCTAAGGACTCCGAACTTTCTGACGACCCTGGGATTCTACCAGTGGTATAGAACCTCGAACTCTACACCCACTGGATTTTCTATTAATTCCTTGGGTGTGAAGTTGATCTCTCAACGGCTGAAGCGGAAGGTCACTGAGAAGAGCGAGGGTAAGAGGGTCCGCGTTCCAGGCCTTGGGGAATTCATTGCTGTTGATGATAGCGAAGCCTCGGATGCAGGAAGTCCTCGCTTTGAAGCGGATACAGGTGCTGAAGCTCCAGAGCTACTTCTGGTGGGATAGGTACAGCCCCCATGGAACATGTTGATGTGGAAGAAGTGAAGGAAGAAGACCCTGACATCCACTTCAAGCGAAAGCGGGAAGGTGGATCTCGTAGGAAGAGGGTAGTGAAGAAGCCTCGTCGCTATGCTCCTACTGTTATTGCAGAGGGCAAATCATCTGCAATGTCTGCTCCTCTTGCTCCATTAGTCATTAGGTTATCGGCCCCTACGCAGACTGCTGGTAAAGATGCTCCGGACCCGGGTATGATCAATTCCGTTCTTATAATACAGTCTTATGTATTCCAGACAGCTCATTGTTTACTTTATGATTCAGGAACTGGGGCAGTGGGAATCCGGAGAGCTGAGGCTACCGGAGAACAGGGGGAGCATTATGATCCCCTGTTTACTTATAGAGAAGGCGATGAGGCTGGCTATTTTGCCGTCTCAGAAGAATCTGGAGGTGATGCGGCCGATGTAGGTCCGTCAGGTGCAGGGACTTCAAAAGGAAGCCCTATGGCCCCCAGCTCTTTTGGGTGGACCACCGAGGGTTCGGCGAACGAAGGCGGACCGGCCGTTCATGTTGATTCTACTAAAGACTTTCTTATGGATCCTGAGAGGACTGAAGTCGTTGTTGAAGGACTTCAGAGAGAGACTGCGGCCACGGCAGTTGAGGCGATATCATCTTTCGGTAGTGTTTTGACTTTTTGTAAGTAATTCTTCTCGTGATATTCATTACGCCTTGCCTGAACAGAATCTTGCTACAGGTGCTCCGCCTCTGGGTGCATCAACCTCAAGGGAGCCAACCAATCTTTCTGAGGGAATAAGAGGTGAAGCAAGTGGTTCGACCGCGGCGGATGCTGCTGAGTTGGATGCCTTGTATCACGGCCTGCCTTCCTATCAGCCCGAACCAGCCAGAGGAAATGAAGGTGAGGGAACTATAGTCATGGGACCAACCTCACTTTCAACTATATCGGTAAGTGAGATGCCATCGATTTCGTCAATGCCGCCTATCTTGCCAAGCGCGGAGCTGAAGTGATTACCAGTCCTACTTCTTCAACATTGGTGGTTGAGCCAGCTCTTCTGAAAATAGTCACTAGTCCTACCTCGTTTGTGGCTGGTGTACTGGTCTCAATAAGGACTCCTCCGAGATCACCGATGACCCCTCATGTTGCTGCAGCCAGTGCTTCTATTATTTCCTCCAAAGTTTTGCCAGTGAAGGCAGTGGAAGCTCTGTCTTCAGGGGCTGCTCGTTTGTCATGAGTAATTGAGGCCGAGAACGAATTCATGGCTGAGTTAGTCGACAACTTTTATAAGAGCTTGAAGCGATCCATTGCTTTGGTCTTGAAGGGCTCGACTACCTCATTCTCTGCTTTAAAGGTGGTCCTCTCCCGAAGCATTGACAGTATCCGAGACTTTGGAAGGGATGATCAGGCCATTACATTGGAGCTTCTGGTGGACAGACTCAAGAGGGATGTGGACGAATGGCGCCATCTTAGCCAGTCAGATCTGGAGTCTTCAGTTAACGAACAACTTGCGCATCTTGTTGCCTAAATGCATGAAGCTCATCTCGCCGCTCAAGAAGCTGCTAAGGCAATTTCTTCTGAACTTGAAATATTTGGAGACGAGGAAAGTAGAGCTCGGGATGCCATAGACGCTTCTAACAGTGCGCTTCTTGACGCTAAGGATAAAATTGAAAAGGCCAAGGAAATGATCAGGAAGGCTAATCTCCTTTTGTCCAAGGCTGAACCAGTGCGTCTTGAAGAGACTGCCCGGCTTGAGCAGCTTAAGGTCCAGAATGATGAAGTCTTGCGGCAGGAGCTAACAAAGAGGGCAACCTTGCTTGAAATTGAAGCTCGCTTGGCCCAGACAGCGAGCTTTAATGAGGCCGAGTTGAGGTCGCAGGTGCTTATCAGAGCTACTGAAGACAGAAAAACTAGGCTGGCCACTCTTGAAGAACAGATCAAGTCCTATGAAGCGTCGTTGTAGCTTGTAATCTGTGCATTCATGTATCCCTCTTTTGGAATCAATAAAAAGTGATTTTATTTGACTCCCATGTCGCATTTTCAACTTGTTCTATCTTCTGAATTGTTCCTTTCAAGTTGTATTGCAGCCCTTTAATCAGCGGTGATAAGCTGAGAGAATTAATCACACATTTGAGAAAATAGTCCTTGCCGAACTGAAAGATGAGACTTGGCTATCTGCTGGTTCAGAGGTCGCAGTAACGTAACCGATTTAGAAGCCACCAAGCTCAAAATTTTATCATATGATGACAAAGAAATAGTCCTTGCCGGACTGAAAGATGAGACTTGGCTATCTGCCGGTTCAGAGGTCGCAATGACGTAATCGATTGAGAAGCCACCAAGCTCAAAATTTTGTCATATAATGACAAAGAAATAGTCTTTGCCGGACTGAAAGATGAGAATTGGCTATCTGCTGGTTCAGAGGTCGCAATGACATAACCGATTGAGAAGCCACCAAGCTCAAATTTTATCATATAATGACAAAGAAATAATCCTTGCCGGACTGAAAGATGAGACTTGGCTATCTGTCGGTTCAGAGGTCGCAATGACGTAACCGATTGAGAAGCCGCCAAGCTCACAATTTGTTATATAATGACAAAGAAATAGTCCTTGCCGGACTGAAAGATGAGACTCGGCTATCTATCGGTCAGAGGTCGCAATGACGTAACTGATTGAGAAGCCTCCAAGCTCAAAATTTATCATATGATGACAAAGAAATAGTCCTTGCTGGACTGAAAGATGAGACTTGGCTATCTGCCGGTTCAGAGGTCACAATGACATAACTGATTGAGAAGCCACTAAGCTCAAATTTTTTTTCATATGATAACAAAGAAATGGTCTTGCCGGACTGAAAGATGAGACTTGGCTATCTGCCGGTTCAGAGGTCGCAATGACATAACCGATTGAGAAGCCACCAAGCTCGAAATTTGTCATATAATAACAAAGAAATAGTCCTTACTGGACTGAAAGATGAAACTTGGCTATCTGCCGGCTCAGAGGTCGCAATGACATAACCGATTGAGAGCCACCAAGCTCAAAATTTTGTCATATGATGACAAAGCAATAGTTCTTGCTAGACTGAAAGATGAGACTTGGCTATCTGCGGTTCAGAGGTCGCAATGACATAACCGATTGAGAAGCTACCAATCTCAAAATTTTGTCATATAATGACAAAGAAATAGTCCTTACCAGACTGAAAGATGAGACTTGGCTATCTGCCGATTCAGAGGTCGCGATGACATAACCGATTGAGAAGCTACAAAGCTCAAAATTTTGTCATATAATGACAAAGAAATAGTCCTTGCCGGACTGAAAGATGAGACTTGGCTATCTGTCGGTTCAGAGGTCGCAATGACGTACCTATTGAGAAGCCACCAATATCACAATTTGTCATATAATGACAAAGAAATAGTCCTTGCCGGACTGAAAGATGAGACTTGGCTATCTGCCGGTTCAGAGGTCGCAATGACATAATCGATTGAGAAGCCACCAAGCTCAAGATTTTATCATGTGATGACAAAAAAATAGTCCTTGCCGGACTAAAAGATGAAACTTGGCTATCTGCCGGTTCAGAGGTCGCAATGACATAACCGATTGAGAAGCCACCAAGCTCAAAATTTTGGATGGGATTTGAAAGAAATTGTCAGAGGTATATTGTTAATGTGACAACCAGAGGAGTCCAATAAAGACTGAGTAGGACTCAGAAACTGGTTGGGGGGCTAGGAAATGAATTCCATAGAAGATCATATGTCAGAGGTGTAATGTTAGCGTGACAAAAAGAACTTCATAGGGATTCAGAAAGCAATTTTTCAGAGGTGTAATGTTAACTTGACAAAAAGATATGCATGTTAGAGGTATAATGTTAAACATAGCACAGAAAGATCTCGTTTTCATTGCGAAAATCGAGAGATCACTGTCATAGGTTTAATGTTAACTTAACAGCGAAATGGATGCCAGAGGTGTAGTGTTAAACATAGCATGAAAAGATCTCGTTCTTATTGAGAGAAACGAGGAGATCACTGTCATAGGTTTAATGTTAACTTAACAGCGAAATGGATGCCAGAGGTGTAGTGTTAAACATAGCATGAAAAGGTCTTGTTCTCACTGAGAGAAACGAGGAGATCACTGTCATAGGTTTAATGTTAACTTAACAGCGAAATAGATGCCAGAGGTGTAGTGTGCCAGAGGTGTAGTGTTAAACATAGCATGAAAAGGTCTCGTTCTTATTGAGAGAAACGAGGAGATCACTGTCATAGATTTAATGTTAACTTAACAGCGAAATGGATGCCAGAGGTGTAGTGTTAAACATAGCATGAAAAGGTCTCGTTCTTACTGAGAAAAACGAGGAGATTACTGTCATTGGTTTAATGTTAACTTAACAGCGAAACGGATGGAAATATCTTTATATGTGGTCTTACATTCCATGGATGAGAATTGGTAAGTGATTTTGGAGAGGGAATCAAATGGGAACATGTCCCTTAGGATTTTTAGCAAATCGTCAGCTGTCAACGGGTTTGATATGCCTTTACCAACTACCGTTTGAGTCGGGCTAGCCATGCTATTCCCCTCAGCATGATGAGTTGTCGAGGACTTATGTTGGGCTTAAAGGCCAACATTTTCCTTTATCCTTAACCATTAAAGGCGTTGGATCATTTGTTTAGTACATGTGTAACCTTGATTCTTCTTTGAGACAACCAGTGCATGATCAGCTTCCTACTGGTTTACAGTTGTATGACCTTGTTTGGAGGAAGAGAGGGGCGTTCCTTCTGGTACGTTGGGTTTGAAGGTCCTGATTAGAGGTGTAATGTTAACTTGATCATGAGAAGGATCCTTAATTAAGGATAATACTTCTTTAAGAACTTGCCATTGATCGGCATCATGAGTAAATCACCATCTGAAGTCATAAGGTGATATACTCCGTTTGAATAGACTGTTTCTATTACAAACGGTCCCTCCCATTTAGGTTGAAATTTACCTTTGGTTTTGTGCGTCATGATCATTGGTCGTCTGACGGCTAAAACTAAATCTCCTTTCTGGAAGACTCTTTGCTTGACCTTCTTATTGAAGGCTTTTGAGATCCGAGGTTGATACAACTCAATGTGCTGCTGAGCTTGTAACCGCCTCTCATCTAGGGCTTCGAGCTCTTGAAGACGCAACCGATCATTGTGCTTTGATGTGATCTTAGTCATTAAAGCGACTCGCAATGATGATATCTGGATTTCTAACGGTATGACTGCTTCGCATTGGTATACCAGGGAAAAAGGCGTATCTCCTGTGGAGGTCTGAACCGTGGTTCGATAGGCCTAAAGACATTCACTAAGCTTCTCATTCCAATCTCGCTTATTCGAGGAAATGAACTTTTTGAGTAGCTTAATGATTGTCTTGTTGAATGCTTCCGCCAAGCCATTAGCGTCAGGATTGTAGGCAGTTGAAGCCACGTTCTGAATCCGGTATTTTTCGCAAAACTGGTAGAATACCTGGCTTATGAACTGGGGATTGTTATCATGGATGATCCGCCTAGGCACACCAAATCGATGAATGACATGGTGTTTGATGAAATTAACCACATTAGAAGTTTTAACTTCAACTAGTGGTATTGCTTCTGCCCACTTTGAAAAGTAATCGGTTATCGCCAGGATAAACCGGTGTCCTTTTGTTGAAAAGGGACTGATTAACCCTACAACATCAATTCCCCATGCATTAAATGGCCATGAAGCGACAGTTGGGTGGAGCAACTCTGAGGGCTGGTGTATGAAGTCCGCATGAATTTGGCATGCTTTACACCTTCACGCATACTGGATGGCGTCAGCTATCATGGTTGGCTAATAATATCCAAGCCTATGCAACCTGTCTTTGAGTTTTGGATCTGTCTGATGAGCTTCGCATATGCCGTCGTGTGTTTCTTTGAGCACTTCCTATGCCTCTGAATTAGAAAGGCAACAGAGGAGGATACCGTCGTATGAGCGACAGTAAAGTGTCTCCAGAGTTGGATCATAGTAAAAATGGAGAGACCTTTGTCTGATAGATGTTGCTTCTTTAGGATTATCCGGCAGCAGACCATATAGAGCATAGTCGATGAAAGGAAATCGCCAATCTCTCGGCTCAAGATCCGTCGAGATATTATAGACCTCTCTGGTTCTTAACATATGTTTAGGGCAGACTAGGTGTCGAGTCGCCAGTGTAAGGTGATACTCGGTGTCGACTGGCAAGGCTAGCGTTGTTGCTAATGCAGCAAGAGCATCTACCTTAGTATTCTGAGATTGAGATACGTGCCCGATATAAAAGCCATCAAACAGATTAGCCATTCAGATGACTGCGTGATAATAAGGCACCAAGTCCTCGTGACAGACCTCATATTCGCCTTTAACCTGATTGTTAATCAATTTTGAATCGCCGTAAGCTTCAAGGTAGCGTACCCCCATTCCATGGGCGAGCTGAAGACAAATAAGTAGAGCATTGTATTCCGCTACATTGTTGGAGCATGATTCCGTCAGAGAAAATGCTCTAGGAAGGACATGATTCTGTGGAGAGATAAACACAACCCCACGCCGGCAATGATCCTGCCTTTTGGGCCTATTCGTGATGCTCCATCGAAGAACATCTGCCATACTTCGTCTTCTGAAGTTATATTAGATTCAAAGACTTCATCTGGAATGTCTTCATGAAGTTTTGAGTTTTCCGGAATCGGACGAGCAGCCAAGAACTCTGCAAGTGTCTAGCCTTTGACTGTCTTTTGAGGGATAAAGAGCATGTCATATTGAAACAAAAGAAGCGCCCACTTAGCTAATCTTGAATTCAATGATCCTGGTTTCGTCATGAGAAGACGCAAAGGATTCACTCTGGAAATGACATGTATGGTTTGACCGACCAAATAATATTGTGTCTTCTGAACGGCAAAGACAAGAGCTAAGCACTCCTTCTCAATAAGATTATAGCGAGATTCTGCCCCTATCAGAGTCCTGCTCAGATAATAAATAGCCTATTCGTGACCATTGTCGTCTTTTTGAGCAAGCAGGGCACCAAGAGAATGGTCCATAGCTTTCACATAAAGCAGGAATGGTTTCCCTGATGTGAGAGGTACCAAGACTGGAGGTTTTATGAGATATCTCTTGATATCCTCGTAAGCTTCCTGACAAGCTTGATCCCATACAAAGGAAACACCCTTTTTCATGAGTCGGGTGAACGATTGACAGCGGCCTGAGAGATTTGTGATGAATCTTCTGATATAAGCCAGTCTACCTTACAAGCCTCTAAGTTCTTTGAGATTCTTAGGTGGATGCATGCTCTGAATGGCTTTGACTTTGTCTGGGTTGCGCATAGGACGATGTCCTATTCTTTTCATCACCGCAGAGGTGATTAGCACTAAATAGTGCTTTAGCTCTAACTTCGCGGCTAAGAACCTTGGGAATGTCCTTGGGTACTGAAGCTGCATAAGCATCGCTGTCAACACTTAGGGAGATCCCTTAGCTCCGCTACGAAGGGCGAGCTTAGCGCTTGATGAACTTGGGAGCAAAGCACGTTGTGGTGCTTTATCAGCTATGTTGCTGCGCAGGTGATTAGCTCTAGATAGTACTTTGGCTCTACATTTGCGGCTAAAAGCTTTGGAAATGCCCTTGGGCGCTGAAGCTGCATAAGCATCGCTATCAGCACTTAGGGACAATCCCTTAGCTTCGCTGCAAAGAGCGAGTTTAGCACACTGTGGTGCTTTGGTTCCAACTTTGCGACTGCAAACTACATGCGTACCCTGAGGTACTGTGCTTGGCACACCATTGGTAGCTTCGCTCATAAGAACGAGGCTGGCGCGAGGAGTTACTGCTCCTGAATTAGGCGAAGGCATCATCGCCGTTATAGCTTCGCGGGTGATAATCTTGTCGAAGCAGGCAGGCATCTTGCCTTTTTCTTTACGAGAGGGACGAACTTGTGGCGTAGCTACACCTGAAGCTTCATACAGTGCCTTCTGCTTGGCCTCCACATCTGCTTTGAAAGAGGAGACTTAGGTTCGCAGGGAACCTGACTAGCCACACGCGAGGCTGAGAGGTGTTGGAAGGATTCTGCTTTCGTTTTCTGTTCCGAAACCTTGGCCATGGAGACCTTTCTATGCTTCCGTGCATAAAGCATTGGGCCACCCCCAGAGAGGAGTTCTTCGAATTTTCCTTGGTCGAAGTGAACAACTAGGTTTTTAAAGGTGACGGTTTGAAGATTCTGATCTTTGTATTGCGGGCCTGCTTCCTTGTTGCGCCAGAGGACCGTGGTAGGCTCGCAGAGAGCCTCGTCTGTCTCCACAGAGACTTGCTTCTGAGATTTAGCCAGAGGGGCTCTGGCCACACCAGCTTCCTTGAATTCAGAGATAGACCCGAAGGTCTGTTCGTCGCATTGCGACACTTGATTCTCAACAGTGGAGAATTCGTACCCCAGCGGAGTCGCCATCTTGTTTTCCATTGATTTCGCAAAGGGGAAAACTTATAAAAAAAAAGGGTCGAGGAGCTAAATTACAAGTAACACAAAAGATTACAAGTAGATCTCCTCTGAAATTCTAGAAAAGTGTGCCGATAGGAGTCTGGTCAGCGCGCGACCACTTTGTCCCTTTGACGATACGATCGATGGGATTCCCTTCTCGCCTGGTTCGGGGAATCGGAGAACAGAAGGTTGGTAGAACCCTCTTATTACTTCTCAAACTGCCTTCACTTGGGAATTCCTTCTCGCCTGGTTCCGGAGATTCCTTGAGAGGGAGGAAGATATTAGGGTATCAGCACCCTGATTAGAGAAGCAGTTCTTTGAACTCTCTGAATTCTTAGAAGTAAGAGAATAGATCTCTGTTTAGCCGTCTCTCTCTATGCGTGCGTTTATGCACCTCTTGCGTGCTCTCTCTCTCTCTCTCTCTCCGTGTACCCCTGGTGGGCTATTTATAGGGAGAGCAGGGGTATAATTGTCCCTTGAAAATCTGGAAACAGATTAAGTCAATCTGTTTAAATCTAGAAAGTAGCCTTGCTGTGAGGCTAGAATCAGCTTCTGCGATGCTAGGAATAGCAGGTAGCGTCGATCTCCTGATCTGTTTTGATCCTTTTCAAATAATTGAAAGATCTCTCTTGATCCTCTTACTTGTTTTAGGAGAGTCAAGAGATTATGGCAAACAACTGCCAAATTTGATCTCAGATTTGATCTTGATTAGATTTGATTTGATCTCATCTGGAGATTTAATTGGTCAAAGGTTAACTATGAAAGACCCGCAGCGGAGCTGCCGCGTCAAGCTCGCAGCGGAGCTGGAAGAAGCATCTGGCGAAGTCAGAAGAAAGCTCTTCAGCGGAGCTAGATAACATCTGTGGAGAAGCTACCGAACATCCTTCTGCGCGGTTGCGTGTGGCTTCGAGCGAAGCTAACTCTCTGCAGAGTTAACTGAGTGCTTTAGGTGAAGCTGTAAGTTAGCTTACTAATAGAGATTTGAACGGCTTCAAGGCGAAGTTGGACAAACTTAGCCTCTCAGGCGAGGCTATCCCCTTGGGCTCATGTGATGCTAAGTGTTGAGCTAACTTAGCATCTTAAACATGCTTAGGTCTCTTCAAAGACAATCTGGGCTCACTGTCTGCTTTACTGGATCAGTAGAGTCCAAGTTGCTGCTTTGTCCCTCGGAGATGGGTACAGAACTGGTCGTCAGCTTGTCTGTCACTTGTCTTTTGTAAATGTCAACAAGTTTAGGCATTGTTCAGCCAGTCAGGAATCTTGTCTCTTTTAGAGTGTCAACAGGACAAAAGTGCTCTTCTTTTCAAGAAAGTGTAGGTACACTGCGGCAATTAGTCCCTTGACTCTTCCTACACAAAAACAAAGAAAACTTTTTAGTAAGAACAAGAAAAACCGTTACCCCTTCCCGGCAACGGCGCCAAAATTTGATCGCTAGAAAGCATGCACAAGAAGAAGAAAAGATGGTCGATGTTACAGCTTTAGCGATTCTACCATGATAGCAAAGTGGTTATACTGGTCGTATCCACAAGGACGGGGTGATAGAAGCTTGATGTGCGGTCTTCTTTGTTTGTAGAAAAGATATTTCGTTGTTTAAAGAATGAATTGAAAGAAAAACAAGAAAGAATGTAGAGATGGTTTGAAATATTTTGGTGTTGGAAAACTGTTTTGTATTTTTAGATATGGAAGAGATCCATGGCTAACCTTCTACTAATTGCTCCCACTAACCTCTACCTTCTTGAAGATATAGCCTCATAATGGTTCATAGGCAATCACAAACCTTATGTATAAGAACATTTTACGTGGTAGATCGAATAAAAGTTTCTCCTATCACCTTACTTCACACAGCAAAACTCAAATATTCCTCCATCAAGATCCATTTGAAAGCGAGCATGGAGGAAGAAACAAGTGTACTATTAGTATCGGCAAGGATGCATGGGAGTTCCACTAACTTGCAAAAAATAAGTAGAGTTAACAACTTCTATAGATCATCAAAAACTTAGGAGTCAGTATGAAATAAGAAAGTGAGTCTACTTGTTAGTAAGTTAGAGTTAAAAACCCTAATCATTAGTATGTTTTCTCTCCTTTCATCTTCTCTTTTATTTTCATTTACCATGTCTAACTAACTTCTTTATAACATGGCTGACTAACTACCAACGCACTAACCTCTAGTAACTTGCTTGAACAACCCATATGAATCAATAAGTGTCAAACAAGCCTTGTGCAAATAAGAGCTATAATATCTTACGATGAGGGTTCTAATTTTAACTTACTTACAGGTAGACTCACTTTCTTATTTCAGCTTGACTCCTAAGTTTTTGATGATTTATAGAAGTTGTTAACTCTACTTAATTTTTGTAAGTTAGTAAAACTCTCATGCATCCTTGCCGATACTAATAGAGCACTTGCTTCATCCCCCATGTTCGCCTTTAAATGGATATTGTTGGAAGAATGTTTGAGTTTTGCCATAAGAAGCAAGTGATGGGAGAAACTTTCATTCAATCTACCATGTGAAAAGTTCTTATACATAAGGTTTGTGATTGTCTATGGTCCATTGTAAGGCTAGGTCTTCAAAAAGCTAGAGGTTAGTAGGAGCAATTAGTAGAAGGTTAGCCATGCATCTTTTCTATCTCTGAAAATACAAAATGCTTTTCCAACAACAAAATATTTTAAACCATCTCTTCAATCTTTCTTGTTTTTCTTTCAATTCATTCTTTGAAAAAAAGAAACATCTTTTCTACAAACAAGAAGACCGCACATCATGCTTCTATCGCCTCCCCTCCTTGTGGACACGACCCGTATAAGCCACTTTGCTATTACAAAAGAATCGCTAAAGCTACCACATCGACCATCTCTCTTTTACTTATTCTTGTCCATGCTTTTTAGGAACCAAATTTTGGCGCCATTGTCGGGGAGGGGTAACAATTTTTCTTGATTGTTACTAAAGATTTCTCTTCGTTTTTGTGCAGGAGGAGTCAAGGGACTAATCACCACAGTTGACCTATACTTGCTTGAAAAGAAGAGAACTTTTGCCCTCGGAAAAGCCTCGCTTGCGAGACTTTTTTGATTGAAGTACTCACAAACATTTCTATAGGTTGCAAAAAATTACGCAAAGAAATTAGTTTCTGCATATACTAGTCTCTTGTATGACTTACAAGACTCACCCATGCATTGTTAATAACTCAACAAAAATTCATTTGTTGCTAAAATTGAAATTTTTATTAGACTTTTGCATTTAGAGCACGTGTCTATTTTAATTCATTTCAATTTCTATTGAAGAGTGCTGGAGAAGGTACGTGTGCATTTCATATAGAGTAGGACTAACATTTTGAGTGATTTATCGCTTTAAGTATTATCGTGTGGTGAATATATTGTTCACTTGCACAATTGACATTAAGGGCAAAGCCCAAATAAACAAGAAAGGTAGAGATTTCATCACCTTTACTTAGCCAGAAAAAAATCTCCATGTGCACTCACAATCCCAAGCTTAACTAAAGTTGATAGACATTGGCCCTAGGGATATCTCAGACTCACTAAGAGATTAACCGAGAGTGAAAATTGTAAGAACTATACTCCTGCAAATTAGGTGTCTAAGAAAGAGGATTGAGAGGTTAAGCCTCAAAAACTCTATGGTTTGGCGTAATTAAGGCCCGAGGCTCATGCCCAGATATCTCCCACCGAGTTTTGCCCTTTCCTGGCTAATTATCTTGTAGTTTAATTCCTGCAACAATCTCCCTCGGAGAATCAACTAGTTAGGAGTCGTCTAGGTCCAGGTACCTTAGATTAAGGCTTGGTGATTGTTTCTCTTTCTTTTTGTTTATTTTTTAATTATTATTTTATTGTTTATATGTTGTTTGTGGTTTACTGCATGCAAGAGTGGGTAAGAGATCCTGCCGAAACACTTCTCTTCCACTGCATCTAGACCAGTGATGGCATCGCTACAGGATAGATTTTACCCAATAAGAAATTCACTCCCATCTTATATAAAACTTCCTGAGGCGAATGGTAATAATTTTGAGTTGAAACCCTAATTCATCAACACTCTCCCGAAATATCATGGTTTAGAATCAGAAGGCGCATACTTCTTTGTTAGGGAATTTGAAGAAGTATGCCTCATGATGCGCATTCCACAGCAAGGAGATGATATCGTTAGGTTATGTTTCATTCCCCTTTCTCTAAATGACCTAGCTAAGAAATGGTTGTATAGCTTTGTTGTGGACTTAGTCATAATGTGGGATGATTTTGTCAAGGCTTTCTTGAAGAAATTTTACCCAATTCACAAGACTGCCCTCATCAGAAAGAATATCATGCAGTTTTGGCAAAAGCAGAGCGAACCATTCTGGAGATACTTTGAGCGATTCAAAGATCTCTTAGCTCAGTGCCCTCGTTATGGTGTAGAGAAATGGCGCAGTGCTAGATTCCCTATGATGGTTTGGATTATCAAATAAAAACCTTGTTTGAAACCATGTGTTAAGGGGGATTCTTGCAAAAGGATAAAAACTAGGGTTAGGATTTATTTGAAGATCTAGCGGAGAAACCCTACAATGGGAGCCAACCTCTGAGAAGCCAACGAATTCACAATCTTTAACTTCTAAATGAGGGCTTCTATTCTTAGAATCATCCATAGCTGCTGAAGCTAAGATTGCCACTCAGATGAGAAGAATAGAGGCTCTAGAAAAAAAAAAAGCCAGCCAAAATCAACCAAATCAACCCACCACCAATCCACAATACGGGTTGTTCATATTGTCAGGCACAAAATCATGTTTTCAAAGAGTGTCCCATTTTTCAGCCTCATCAAGTACCGTCGGAACACATGAACGCGGCCTACTCGAGGTCGCAACTTAATCCTTACTTGCAGACTTACAATCCAGTTAGAGAAATCACCGAAATTTCTCTTGGGGCCCAAACAATTCTCCCTAGCCCAATTTCTCCAATAATCTTCACCATCCCAATCATCAAGCAAACTTTCCCAGTCAAGCTTTATCTCCCTCCTTCTAAAATTCACCAATGGAGAAAAACTCAGTAAATTGGAAGAGTGTATGTAGGCATTCCTGAAGTCCCAAACCACCTTCATGCAAAATCAAGGACAGACATTGAACAACCATTCACAGGTCATATCTAGGTTGGAAATTCAGATGAGTAAATTAGCAAATTCTCTAAGTGAAAGACCCAAGGGTACTTTACCTAGTCAATCGCTAGTCAACCCAAAGAATTCCAATCAAGCTTATAAAGTTTAGGATTCTCAAATCAACCAGTGTAATTTTATTCATACACTTAGATTAGGAAAGAAGGTGGACAATCAGGTCTACCACCCAAAAAATTCAATCCAAATTGATCCTACATCTACCTCCACATCTGCTATCTCTTCTCAATCTGCTCCACAAACATCTGACAAGTACGATGTTACTAGTCAAGTTCACAAGCCTGTAGCACCCTTTCATAATAGGCTTAGGAATAAAAATAAAAACATGCACATGAAAAAGATACTCGAGATGTTCAATCAGGTCAAGTTGAATGTGCCTCTTCTTAACGCAATCCAATAAGTCCCAGCGTATGCTAAATTCCTTAAGGATATGTGTACTAAGAAGAGAAAATGAATGTGCCAAAGAAAGTGTTCTTAGCACCAACATAAGAGAACTTCTACCTGGTCCTATTTCAGTGAAATACAAAGATCCCGAATGTCCTACAATTTCTTGCACCATAGGACAAACAAAAATTAGCTGAGCACTTTTTAACCTGGCAGCAAGTATCAACTTTCTACCTCTCTCAGCATACCAGCAACTTGGGTGGACGGGCTGAGACTAACTCGGTAACCATTCAATTAGTCGATTGATCTGTGAAAGTCCCCAAAGGGGAAATCACATATGTCCTTGTTCGGGTTAGGAATTTCATCTACCCTGTTGATTTCATTGTGCTTGAGACCCAACCTGTGTTAAACCCACGGTCTCAAACTCCAGCCATCTTAGGACGCCCATTCTTTGCTACAGCTAATGCCATAATCACTTGCAGGAACGGGTCCATGAGATTGACCTTTGAAAACATGACAAAGGAGGTCAATATTTTCAATCTAGAAAATTAACCCATGGACATGAATGATCAGACATTTGAGGTCAATCCCATTGAAAATTTAACAAGTGAGCATGAAGAGAACATGGAGATAGACGCAAAGAGCGAGTTTGATCTGGAGTCTGAGATTTCAATTTAAACCAGATCATTAATTCAACAGTGGGTTGAGCGTCAAGCCCAAGTGTACCTAATCCCAAGACCGAAATTCTTATTCTCCCATCCAATCAATTCACTCCATCTTTAGAATTAAAAACTTTACCCGAACACCTCAAGTACACCTACCTAGGAAGAAGAGATACCCTGCCTGTCATCATAGCAACCCATCTGACTGGAAAACAAGAGGAAAGCTTGATGTCAATTTTCAGAAAACACAGAGAAGCCATTGGATGGACAATGAATGACATTAAAAGGATAAGTCCAGCGATAGTACAACACAGAATTCATTTGAGCGATGAGGCAATTCCTAGGAGGGATCCACAGCGTAGGCTTAACCCAGTCATGCAAGATGCTGTGAAAACAGAAATTTTGAAACATTTAGACAATGGGATAATTTATCCTATTTCTGATAGCCAATGGATTAGTCCGGTCCATGTTGTCCCTAAGAAAGCTGCTTGCATGGTAGCAGAAAATGAACACAAGGAGTTGGTACAAACAAGACTACCTACCAAGGTTCGTGTTTGTATTGACTGTCGAAAACTAAATGCTGCTACCCGTAAAGACTACTTCAAGCTACCCTTCATCGATCAATGGCTAGAATGCTTCGCTGGACACGAGTACTACTATTTTCTGGATGGGTACTCAAGATACAATCAGATTCCCATTGCTACAGAGGACCAAGAGAAGACCACGTTCACTTGCCCATTCGAAACCTTTGCCTACCGACACATACCCTTTGGATTGTGCAACGCTCCCGCTACATTCCAACAGTACATGCTCAGCCTTTTCTCTAATATGGTAGAACGCTTCCTAGAAATTTTCATGAATGATTTCTCTATCTACGGAGATTCATTTGACCAATATCTTCATCATTTAGAGTTAGTTCTCCAAAGATACACGGAAAAGAACTTAACTCTAAATTAGAAAAAATATTACTTAATGGTAAGACGGGGGATTGTCTTAGGCTATGAGATTCCGAGGAGAGGAATCGAAGTTGACAAAGCTAAGATAGAAGTAATTGCTAAACTTTCACAACCAAAATGCATTAAAGATATTTGATCTTTTTTAGGGCATGTGGGTTCTACCGATAGTTTATTAAGGACTTCAGCAAAATTTCTAGACCCTTAACCAATCTGCTCACTAAGGATGTGCCCTTTAATTTTAACGATGGATGTTTTAAATCATGGGAGAAGCATAAGCAAGAACTAATATTTGCACCCATCATTTTTGCTCCTGACTGGACCCAACCATTTGAGATCATGTGTGATTCTTCAGACCTTGTATTGGCGCTGTCCTAGGATAGTGTATCGATAATCGGCAACATGTGATCTACAATTCGAATAGGACATTGAATGACGCTTAGCAAAACTACACTATGACTGAGAAGAAATTCTTGGCCATAGTATTCGCGTTGGAAAAGTTTCGTCCATACCTGCCAGGATCAAAAACCACTGTCCGCGTTAAGATTCCTTATGATAAAAAAGGACGCAAAAGCAAGACTTATTCGTTTGATCCTTCTTTTACAAGAATTTGATTTAGAGATTCAAGACAAAAAGGGTGTGAAAAAACAAAGTGGGCAATCACTTGTCTAGAATTCCTAACGCACCTATTGAGAAAGAATCAATCAACGAGGATTTCCTAGATGAACACATCCGAGCAATCTTTAAGAAACTCTGGTATGCTAACATCATCAATTACCTTGCCAAATGACAAGTAACCTCTGAATAAATGAAGCAAGATCGATATCGCTTCTTTGCTCAGGTATGGTTCTTCTTTGGGAAGAGCCTTACCTTTTTAAAACTATCCTGAACAAATCATCAAAAGGTGTGTACCAGAGGAAGAGCAAAGGAGTGTATTAACTTTCTACCATGAACTTGCTTGCGGCAGACACTTTGGTCCCTGCAAAACCTCCAAAAAGGTCTTACAAAGTGAGTTCTACTGGCCCAATTTGTTCAAGAATTCCTTCAACTTTTGCAAGTCATGTGCAAATTGCCAAATGATCGGAAAAATTACTAAGAGAGACATGATGCACCTAAACCCTATTCTGGAGGTTTAAATTTTTGATGTTTGGGGCATTAATTTTATGGGACCGTTCCTAATTTCATTCTGCAACCAGTACATCTTGGTTATAGTGAACTATGTCTAAAAAATGGGTAGAGACAATACTGACAAAGATGAATGGTAACAGGGTGGTTGTCAAATTTCTGAAAAAAATATTTTCTCTTGTTTCGGTACCCCACGCGCTATTATCAGTGATAATGGGACTTATTTCTGCAACAGGCTTTCGAAGCCCTGATGCGTTAATAGTCTATCACTCATAAATTATCCACAGCATATCATCCCAAAACCAATGGCAAGTGGAAGTGAAGAATAGACAAATTAAGCTCATCTTGGTGAAATAGTCGGACATAATAGAAAGGAGTGGTCTAGTAACCTGATAGATGCACTATAGGCTTATTGGACTGCTTTTAAAACTATCCTCGGTATGTCTCTATACTGAGTGGCATTTGGTAAGGCCGCTGATTAGTCTACAATTTTGCATTATTATATCACATTTCCTTACCGGTTTATGAATAATATATCATTTCTATTTGTGTTTTGGTCTACTTTGCAGATAAATCAAGAGTCTAGGGGTAAAGTGTAATAAGAGCTTAATTAAACCCATTTTTTGGTAATTAAATTCGCATTTCTTGGAGGCCAAGCAAGGTAGTTTCTAGAAGAAACATTGAACCTAGACCCTTGCGCACGTCAGACGAATATTCGGACGAAAATACCCGAATCCAATCATATCTGGAAGGTCCTCGAAGCGAAACTAATCAGCTCGCTAAAACAAGGGACCTAAGTCCCTGGTTTGGCCACAGAAATGCAGCTATGGCCGCGTTTTTGCGGCCAAATAGGCGAGCCACGTGTCAATTTTGACGCATGGCCTCGTCTCATCTTCTGGAGGCCTCTTTTGCCTATATATACCCCTGCAGAGGCCCGCAACGCAAGCCGATTGAGAATAGGCTTGTTTTTCTCTCTTTTAGTGTAGTGTAGTATATGTGTTCTTATTTTCTTTCTTTTCTTTTATATTTTCATTTCATTTTTAGATCATGTATTAGGGCTGAGAGATTCAGAGAGAGAAAGAGAGAGATTGATGTAATAGATGGTGACAATCTATGTAAAGGTGTCTCCTTTATTCTCCATTGTAATCTTCTCCATCTTCTACATGATTCTTAGCTAATCTTTCTTCTCATAGAAATCTAAATACTAACACTAACCATCTAACCACTTACTTGATAATCCACATGAATCTAATAGCCTTTACAAGGCCTTGCTCTTGCAACAGCCATTGATGGCTCATGATAATGGATTCTAACATTCTAAAATTTCTAACATCTAACCCAGTAACTAACTAACTTGTAATATCTTATTTATTTCATGCTCACCTCTAACCAGTTTTGATGATCTAATAGTAGTTTGCAACTTGTCGTATGGTATAGATGTATTGTTTGAATGTAGAAGAACAATCTTATGAGCCATGCTTTGTATCGTCTCTTGAAGCCAAGGACCTATGATGGCCAAAGATCCATGTGAGGCAACTATAACTAAGAGGTTAGCATGGTTAGTAGAGCAATTAGTAGTTAGTAGTCATGAGTTTTCTTTTTTACTTTGTTTTAAAAATAATTTTCTAAATCTTTTTATCACTCTCCTATCGTTATTTTCACCATCTTCTTAGTTCATCCTTATTTTCATCCTTTTCACCATTATTTTTATTTTCTCATTTGTTTTCTTCACGTTTTCATCATCTTCTTCACCTATCACTTTTAGATTTCTTTCTTTTATTTTTTCTCATTCTTTAACAAAGAAGAATTGTTAACAACCGACGTGAATATAAAAACTGTTAATGCTTCTATTGCCTCCCATCCCTGTGGATTCGACCCGTTAAGCTAATGCTATAACAGAAGTATTGAGGGAACATTAGCACACATACATTTACACTGATCTTACAAAACATACATTTTCGCCCCCAATCAAAATTTTGGCGCCGTTGCCGGGGACGGGAATGGTTTTGATCTCATATTTTTGTTAACATTTTCTTCTCAATTTTGGTGTGTAGGACAATCTTTATAGGATCTAACATTGCAGAGCAAACACTAGCTTTGCATCTTCCTGCTCTAGAAAGCAGGGACCCAGCTTTAAAGAAAAGCCGTGAAAACGTGACTTTTACCACGGCAATGCGGCAATTTTGTGATAGTTGTGCATCTTGTTGTGCTAGGCTGTATTCACTGAATAGCTAGTTTATCTGTACTATTACTTTCCTGCTGTGATTGTCTACACACTGCAATAAATTAAAGAACTAAATATGGTATTTGGAAACTTTTAAAATGATTTAGAAATTTGCATTTAGGCACGTGTCAATTCAATTCCAATATACTGTATTTTGTTCTGTTGTTGTGATCTGGACTGAGGTGTACATATGGCATTGCATATAGAATAGGACAAACATGTGGGTGATTTACTCGCTTGTGTAATATTCTTGTCTATATTGCACACTTGCACGAATTGAAATTAAGGGCAAAACCCATACAAGATAAGCTGGGGATTTCATCACCCTTCCTTAGCCCAAGAACCACCTCCCCACTCACACAACCCAAGCCAAACAAAAATGATAGACGCTGGCCCCTGGGGCCATCTCGAACTCATTAAGAGATTAACCGAGGGTGAAACTTATTTGAATCATACTCTTGTGATATCAGTGTCTAAGGTTGGGGATTAAGAGGTCAGGCCTCGAAGATACCGTGGTTTGGCGTAATTAAGGCCCATTGCTTACACACGGATACATCTCACAGTATTTTGCCCCTACCTAGCTGATTAGCTTGTGGTCAGATTCATACAACAACCTCCCCCGGATAATTGACCAGTTTAGAGTCGTCTAGGTCTAAGTCAACCTTAGTATAGGCTTGGTTTTTTATTTTTCTTTCTTTCTTTTTGTTTGTTTGTTTTTTCCTTTCTTGTTTGTGTTTGTTTGTGAAATGGAATTCAACACTAACAATTTTTTCAATCTTAATATGAATCCATGCTTCACATCAACCTCATTGTCGAATAGCTCCAACCCAGCTTTGAAAAACTTAAACCAACCAAATAATCTGGATTGGATGTATTCGACTCAATATAACACATACCGCTTATCTGATGACCAAAATTTCAAAAGTAATTTCAACTCGTCACAGAGTCAATGGGGATTCACCTCTCCCAAGTCACATTTTCAACCACCTTGTCCATAATTTTCACAATTTTCACAATATTTATTCCCTGATTTTGCTTCCTATACTCCTTTTTCAGAATCATCCATTGAAGAAAAATCTAAATTAGAAAAGAGTATAGAAGCTGTACAAGCCATGCTTGAGTTCCAACAAAAGAAGCTCAACTCCCCAATTCCACAATATTTCCAAGATTCATACTCATTTTTGAAAAGTCACCTAGAGGGGGGGTGAATAGGTGACGATGCTAATCTAGTGAACTTAATGCCGAATTTAAAAACTAATTGCAATTACAACAATGATGCACACACACAAGCAAGTATAAGATATAGCAATTTGCACAATACACAAAGTAAAGAGAGAGATAGAGAGAGTCAATGAATCAATCGCAAACACAGAGATATGTTTCGAGGTTCGAGCACCCAGCTCTACATCCCCGCCTTCGACACACGAAGGATTTCTAATCCACTAGCAAGTCCACAAAGAACTCTCACAAGGAGTACCCAACTCCTCTCTTTACAATCACAACCTCCTCCTTGAGGCACAACTCCAAGCCAATACAACAAACTCCCAATCACAAACCAATACAAGGATCACCTCACAACTTGAGGGATACAACCCAAAGCACAAAGCTAAGAAAAGATTGGGTTACAACTTGGTGGTCTAACACAACAACCACAAACTATATCTTCTCCCACACAAATATCCTATAGATTTAGATAGTAGATTTTAGCTCAAGTGTGGAGAAAACCAAGGGATTTGAAACCAGCAACTCAAAGAAAATCTTTGGGAAATAAATGAAACCAAGATAGAGAAGTTCAATTCAAAAGCTTTTCCCAAAACCTTTTCTTTGATTTTTCAAACCCTAATGAAAACACCAAAAAGATTGTTCAATTTGAATCCAAAAACCTATTTTTATTGCAGCAAAAACACTTGAGAGAATGAAAATTTTAGCCCAAAAATTCTTAGAGAAAAACTCTTACAAATGGGGTATTTATAGGCTAATCCAGAAAATAGCCGTAGCGTAATTTTTGCCAGAATTACCTGACGGTCGACCGCCCGGTCGACCGCCCTACGGTCAATTTTTGACCCGTTGGCGCTAGCGGTCGACCGCCGGTCGACCCAAACAAACAGAGAGCAAACCTGCTCTCAGTCGGTCGACCGGCACGGTCGACCGGCTAAAGGTGTAGCCAGCGTGCACGTTTCTGTGCACGTCGGTCGACCCATACGGTCGACCGTCTACATGGTGCGGTCGACCGTACCGGTCGACCGATCAGCCTGGCAGACACCAAAACAGGTCAGAAATCTGGGGAAATAAATATCCAATAAATTCTTATAAACTACTAAAATTCCCAAAAATAGTTTTGTCAAATTGCATTGATATATAAACATGTGATAAAAGTTTTGACTCAAATATCAAGCAATTAAAACTATTTTTATGTCTAATCATTTTTACCAAAAACCAAAAACTGTATTTTCTAAAAACTTGAATTTTGAATAGAAAATACGTTTTGTCCAAAACACTTCCAGACAAAAACATGATAATTAAACACTTTGAAGCATGATGCATATGGATAGAAATCCAATATACATGAAACAAATATATATCATAGTTTTTGTCATTAATTCTAAAAATATGTTTTGTCATAAATACCAAAACATAAAACTCATGAAGTAGACTATCAAACTAAGTTTGTTTAAGCAATAGAAGCATGCATGTATATAGAACAAATCATATATACACTAAACCATGTAAACTTGTTTTGATCTATTCATGAAAACCAAGATCGGTTAAACCTAAAACCGAAAAACCGAAAACCAATATTCAAAACATGAAACGTGTGTGTTGTGAACTTGAGCATTATCATACTATTCTAATCTTTACAATTTGGATCTAAACACAAACTAAACCAGGGATACCTAAGTCTTCTTATAGAGCGCCGTCTCCAAGTTGACTCGGTCCAAACCGTGATTCACCAAGCTTGACTCCAATGAGTGCTAGATGTCATCTTTGATGCTTAGGCTCTTGAATCACCTTGTGAAAGATGTGTGGAAGCTTTCACCAACTAATATCTTGTTAAATATCTGAAACTTAAACATTGCAAGATTTTTAGTACACATAACTACATGAGTTAATCATCATCAAAACTAGAGTGGAAGGCCTTTGGGCCAACAATCTCCCCCTTTTTGATGATGATAAAACTCATGGAGTTATATATGCATGGATTAAAGTAAAGCTTCAAAGAAGCTCCTCCTTAACTCATGCATAACAATAAAACATATAAGATATGCAATGAATGTTCTTAAACACATATAAACATGTTCTGGATACCAATTAAAATAAACATAAACAATGAAACATGCTCTTGATATCAATAAAACAATAATATTGAAACCAATATTATTTGCTAATGAAAACAAACTAAAACATATGCATAAATCAACCATGCATATAAACTATAAATTCTTCTCCCCCTTTTTGTCAATCATCAACAAAGGGGTAAAAACAAACATAATGAAAACAAATACTTCTCCCCCTAAATGTTCAAAACAAATAAGTAATAAATTATTTCAAGGGATAAATCAAAGTCAATATGATATCAATTGAAAATAACAAACTTTGAGAAATGCCAAATACTAAACAAAATAACATTTTATATCAAAATGAAAACATGTTATGTAAACTTGATACCAATAGATAATAAAAAAATTGATACCAAATTTAAGGAAACAAATAGCATCTTGATACAAAAGAGGATATTTTTCATTATAAGCATATGATACCAATTACTTTAAAATCATAAAGTTAGGGAGTGGGAAACAAAAATAATGGTAAACCAAATATCAATTGAAATATAAAATATGAGTTTTCTCCCCCTTTATGAAATACCAAAAGAAAATATGCATAGGCTTGAAATAAGATACCAATTGAAAATTAAATCAATTGAAACATGATATTCATTAAAAATTCAAGCTTAGCAATCTTAAAATTATGATAAAGCTTGTATATGTATACCAATTGAAAAACTCAAGCTTAACATAACCAAAATTTGTGCTTCAAGATATAGGGATATAATAAGCACAAATAAATCATCTATATATGTATGTAAGAAATAGATACCAATTGAAATTGATACTATATGAAGTGTAAGCATACATATATAAAACAAAACATATATGAGTATACAAAAGGATGTCAAGATTGATACCAATTGAAAGAATTCAATGATACCAATTGAAACAATAATAAGATCAAGTGTATGACTCATATCAACTATACCTCCCAATCATGGTTCAAGATTAAATGATTTTCATTTTAAAGTATACATGAACATGATCTCCCATCCAACCGCCCATTGAAGGTAGGGTTTTCAAAAATAGATTTGGAATTATAGTTAGTTTGAAAAACTCTACCAAATTGAAGAATACGAACTAGTTGTATGAAAATTTGAAAACTAGCACGTAATCCTTCAAGTGAGGAATAACAAAAATGTTTTTCATGAAACACATGTAAATCACATGATCACCAAACACTCAAAATCTATATGGCACCAATAGTACTCATGAAAATCAAATCATGAGAAAACATCAAAATAAGGTGAGTGTACAAGTGTTGTGAGAAACATATCATCATGAAAATGGATAATCAAGCTCGATTGAAATTCCTTTGAAATATGAACACATGAAAAACTAACTCTTCTTTACTAAAGAAAATTCCTCAATGACACGAAAATCATCATAACAAATTAAACTCCAAGGCATACGTATGTTTTGACAAAACAAAAGTATACATACATATCCTAAACACAATTGAGTCCAAAATATAGATTTGCATGAAAAGTAAATGACTCAAGGGGCATACATGTATATCTTACGGTTTGGAAAATTAGACATATACATGAAGTGAAAACATCTAATCATAGAAAACACATCAAAAATAGGAATACATGTTTGAATGCATGAATCATCAAAACTAGACTATACTAGAACATCTAATGGGTACAAATAGGCATCCAAGCACAAACATATATAAACGTTTATTTGTGGCCCATTCTATGTACAAGTATAAATCGTAGTTTTAATGAAAACTAACATCTAAGCATATATCCAAATCATTAAGCATAAAACAAGTCATAAATGATCATTATGTAAATCCACATGCTATAAGAATCATAAAATACATGATCAAAACATGTGGCTAAATTAGAAATCATACAACACAAGTTATTTATCAAAACATGAATCATTAAAACAAAAAAAATCATAGTCAACCATATGATTTGCATGACAAAGACATGTGCATTAAACCTATGATAAACATGATAGCTAAACATAAAGAGAACACAAAATATGGGTCCATACTAAACATGGGTGTCTCAATAACTAATCATGTAAAGCATAAGTCTAATAAACATGGCAAATATCATATTAATCATGAAATAATGAAACATGATTCAATAAGAACAAAAATCATAAACATCCAAATGGTCATAATGCATATGCATGTGCATTAGATCTAGGGCATACATGTTAGTTTAAACAATGTGAGAACACTAAATATAGATCATATAAGACATAGGTGCTCAAGTAACTAAACATGTATAACACTATTCTAATAAGCATGGCATAGGCATAATGAATAACAAAACATGACATGCTATAAATAAATGAACATTAAAAGCATGCAAATAAAAATGGGAGTTAGAGAATGATACCAAAACGATGAAGGTGCATCTCTAGTTCTCCAAACCACGGTGGTCCCCCCACCTAATCTCCTTGAGAGTGAAGCATCCAAATGGTTCTCCTTTTAGCTTAGAATGCATCCACCTCAAGGCACCAACACTCTCACGTTATGCGAGAGCCTCCACCTACATCAAAAGTTAAAGCGGTGGTTTTGGTACCCATTTTCTTGTG